>PVLC010003811.1:62541-92501 GCA_004027655.1 Graphiurus murinus
TTTTTTTTTTTTTTTTTTTTTTTTTTTTTTTTTTTTTTTTTTTTTTTTTTTTTTTTTTTTTTTTTTTTTTTTTTTTTTTTTTTTTTTTTTTTTTTTTTTTTTTTTTTTTTTTTTTTTTTTTTTTTTTTTTTTTTTTTTTTTTTTTTTTTTTTTTTTTTTTTTTTTTTTTTGCGGTACTGGGGATTGAACTCAGCGGCATTCTACCTCCGAGCTATACCCCCAGCCCTATTTTTTATTCTTTATTTTGAAACCGAGTCTCACTAAGTTGCGGAGTGCCTCACTAGGTAGCTGAGGCTGGCCGCAAACCCGGATCCTCCGGTCTCAGCCTCCCGAATGCTGGGATTACAAGCATGCGCCACCACGCCCAGCCTTTTGCCCATTTTTTGATTGGGTTATTTGTTTTCTGAGCTGTGATTTTCTTGAGTTCTCTGTATATCCTAGATATTAGACCTCTATCAGAAGAGTAGCTGGCAAAAATCTTCTCTCACTCTGTAGACTCTCTGTTGAGGTTCTTGATAGTTTCCTTTGCTGCACAGAAGCTCTTCAGTTTAATGCAATCCCATGTATTGATCTTCCTTTGAGTTGCTTGTGCTTTTGGCATCTTATTGAGAAAGTTTTTCTCTGTGCCTATGTGTTGAAGTGTTGGGCCTATGCCCTCTTCAAGTACCTGCAAGGTCTCTGACCTAACTTCCAGGTCTTTGATCCACCTTGAGTTGACTCTTGTGCAGGGTGAGAAAGTGGGGTTTATTTCCATTTTCCTGCATATGGTTAACCAGTTTTGCCAACACCATTTGTTAAAGAGGCTGTCTTTTTTCCAGTGTATATTTTTGGCTCCTTTGTCAAAAATCAGTTGACTGTAAGCACGTGGGTCTGTTTCTGAAACTTCTATTCTGCTCCATTGGTCTATGTGTCTGTTTTTGTGTCAATACCATGCTGTTTTTATTATTGTGGCTTTGTAGTAGAGTTTGAAGTCCAGGTATTGTGATACCTCCTGCATGGTTTTTATTGCTAAGAACTACTTTGGCTATCCTGGGCCTTTTGTTTTTCCAGATGAATTTAAGGATTGATTTTTCTGTGTCTGTGAGGAGGAACCTTGGTAATTTCATGGGTATTGCATTGAATATGTAGATCAGCTTTGGGAGGATGGCCATTTTGATGATATTTATTCTGCCTATCCAAGAGCATAGGAGATCCTTCCATCTTCTAAGGTCTTCATCGATTTCTTTCTTCAACTTTTTATAGTTTTCCTTATAGAGATCTTTTACCTTCTTGGTTAGGTTTATCCCTAAGTATTTTTTTTAGGGGTGCTATTGTGAGTGGAATTGTTTTCTGGATTTCTTTTTCGGTGGGTTTATGATTATCATACAGAAAAGCTTTTGATTTTTTAAGATTGATCAGGGTGTTAGATTCTTTGTCTATTTGTTCCTTTTTTTTCTTTCCAACTCCCTACATTCTTTCCCAAAATCTCGTATTGATTCTAGTATTAAAGATCTGAGTTGTTCTTCTGGTAGTCTCTGCCATTCTGGGTTGGTGAGATCTGTTATTGAGTGTTTGTGGTAGCTCATTGTTTCTTTGTTATTTTTCCTTCCCATGGTTCCCCTGTTCTTAAATTTGTATCTTTTTTGCTCTTGCAAGTTTTCTTGCCAATCTCAGCAGTGGGGGTTTAGAGGTGTCTGCTGGTTTATACAGGGACAGGTTGTGTTCAGTGGTAAAGGTTGGATGAAAAGTCACAGTGATGAATGCAAGAGTAGGGTAAAGTAGAGGGTATGGTCCAGTGGAATAAGAGGTTGAGTGTGTTGAGGTGATATTTTGTAACAATTAGAGATAGTGGATATGTCGGGGGATTCTGGTGTTAATGTAGAGTTTTATGTGTGGTAGTATGAAATGGTCTTGATATGAGACAGGGAAAAAAGGAAGAAGAAAATAGAAGATAAAAAGTGTTGAGGAGAAGAATATAGATGGAAGAGAGGGAGGGAAACTTGTAAAAGGGATAAGGAGGAGAGTTAGCAAACTAAGCAAAAAATAACAAGGCAACCAGTCATCCAAACAAACATAAGTAAATCAAGACAATACAAAATGAAAACATAGAAAAAACAACTAAGAGATAACACACATGCGCACACACACACACACACACACACACACACACACACACACATACACAAACCAAAACCGAAAAAACAACCACAGCAACAACAAGAAACAAAAACAAAACCCCTGCTAGTTTGTAAGTACAGAGCTGAGTTGGCCCCTGCAACCCTTTTTGATCTGCATGGATATTTTCAGCTTCTAAATATCTGTTCACTCTGAAATTTTCGAATGTGTCTCTGGCATTCTTATTTGCTCTATCAGTGCAGGCAGGGGGTTCTGCCGATGCCTCTCCCGCTGCAAGCTTGTGTCTCTTGAGTTCTCCACAGGGCCTGCCTCTGTCTCTTTCTCTCTGCGTTTGCTGGTGGTGGGAGTGCAATCTATATGCCGGGCATTTTCCAGGGTGCCTGGAAGTTCTCTATGCCCTGTGTGCACTGGGTCCCTCCTGCACTTCTGCTCTTATCCAATCACTTGAAGGGTGGGTGACTGAGTCTGCATATGGGCCCCTGCACCCCAGGGGTGCAATTTAACTTACAGATCCCTGCTGCTCTGGTTCCAGTGGGAGGCGTGATCTGGGGTGTCCTCGCTGCAGGCTTAAGATGCTTGTCCCAGGTGTTCTTGATCGCTGTTGATCCCGTGGGGGTATGCTGCCTGATTGGGGTGTGGAATTCTGTTGTCGCTTATTCCACTTCTGGTCATTGGGTGCGCAGGAGGTCGTTGGAAATCTTGGTGCTAATAGACGCTGCTTTTGGTGACTGGCAAGATGGTGGCTGGCAAGATGGCAGCTGCTGGTTTTCGGTGCACAGGCTGGCTCCTTTGTTCTCCCTGGGTTCTGTTCAGCTGCTTTTGTTGGTCTATTCACTTTTTTTTTGCTGCTTTGCTTTTCTTTCCTTCTGTTGAGAGGCTGCTTTTGCGGGAGTTTTGATTCAAGATTGCTGCTCTGGTTCTGGAGGGAGAGGTGAGCTGGGGTGGTCCCTCGGGGGCTTATGCTGGTCATACCACACATTCTGGTTGCTGTGGAAGGTGCGGGGATACGCTGCCTGATTAGGATGTGGAGTTCTGGAGTTGCTTACTCCACGTCTGTTCGCTGGGTACACAGGAGGTTGCTAGATATCTCTGTGTTAATTGATCCTTGTGCTGGCCACTGCCACTCTGTGGTGTGGCGCTGCTGCCACACAGATGGGCTCCTTTGCTCTCCCTGGTCGGCTTTCTGGGGTCTCTTTAGCTGTAGTTCAATTTTCATTGCCTTGTTGGCTTTTTTGTTGCTTTTTTTTTTCTTCCATCAAGAAGATGCTTTTATGGCAGATTTGATTCGAGCTCACAGTGCCTGAGGAGAGGTGCTTCACTCAGATGCCATCTTAGGCTCTCCTACAATTTGTAATTTCTTAGCCAACAGAAAGGAGAAAGAGGTGTGGAAGGAAAAACTTCTTTATTTTAGGGGCATAACAAATAAGTTGCATATATATGCCATACAGTTTCTCCTACTTATGTCATTGGCCAAAATGTGGCCATATGGTACCTGCAAGGCACCTGTGTGACCCTTCCCATCTACAGAGCAGACAGGGAAATATCTAGGTGGCAGGCCATCTACTCTGGTAAAAGAAGGAGGGAATAAAGGACATTGGTAGATAATCAGCAGTCTTATATCTCAGGTATAGATATGGAGGTTTTGGAGGGGATGAAGAATTGTCCAGTGCCGCATAGTTAGTGGCAAACATGGAACATGTACCTTTTGAGGAGGGCCAGATTAGTAGAAGAATCAGGGTGTGGGTCAATATCTTGGCAAGGTAGAAACTGGTGTAGACAAAGTACATTGCAAGCTGGGCATGGTAGTGCAGGCCTATAATCCCAGTACTTGGTAGTCTGAGACAGGAGGATTGCAACTTCCAGGGCTAGCCTCAGCAACTTAGCAAGGCCCTCAGCAACCTAGTGAGACCCTGTTTCAAAAAAATAAAAATAGGGCTGAGGATATAGATTGGAGGTAAAATGCCCCTGGGTACAATCCCTATTAAAACACACACACACACACACACACACACACACACACACACACACACACAGCAAAACCCTGAGTAGCTAAAACTGGCCACAGTGAAATACTCAGGCACCTAGAGGAGCCAGTTGTAGAGGTTGGGAGAGTGGGTCCCTGGGTGCTGACTTACGGTTACAAAATGAATGGTGTGATCTGGCATACAGATGGAAAGCAGGGCTTTGAGACTGTCTGACTCAGAGGAACACCATTTCCACAATGGAAATGGTACCTATGCAGTCATGTGATATGTTGGCTCTGCCGAGAGGGATCCTTAACTGCCCTCCTACAGACTGGAGTCCTCAGAGAAGCAGATGGTGAGATGGGGATTGGCGTACAGGAGGCTTGTTAGGGAGAGCTTTTGGCATTGATACCTGTTGGTGGAAGAGAAGGAAGCAGGATCGAAAAAAGAAGGAAATCAGCTGCAAACATCTCAACAGGAAACCTGGCCACTCTTGTGGAGAGTTCTGTGATGGGATGTCCTTTCAAACCAGTCTTTGAAGCCGTCTCGAGCAGAAGGCGGGGCCCATGTGCTCTCTGTGCCTTAGTAACTGGATGCAGGCTGCCCAGGGAAGGGGGCACACCTTGGTGAGGTAGCTCTCTTCAGCTGAGACAGTAATGGTTGATTGCAGAGGGCTATTTCCCCAAAACATGTCAACAGTTGAGATCATAAGTCTTTTCTCTTGGAAGAGGAGTCTTGGCAACACCTCACAGCATCAACTACACTCCCAAATGAATGCACTGCCTACCAGGTCTCCATCATAGAGCTTTGTGTCTTGGAGAGTTTGGTCTCCTTTCTTCAAATCTCTGATATCTTTGGATTGATGAAAAAAAGGTATCTGCAGCTTAGATTTCATTGTCATTTAATTTACTGTGTACCTGTTAGCCACTGCTGGGGTCATTCTCTAGCATCAGAGAGTAGTAATGGGACAGATAATACCAAGATTCAATGGGGCCAGTCAAAGGAGGACCACCAGGAAGCAGAAGGTGGAGCTGGGGGAGGCAAAGCCATGGTCCTCTTTTCCTCGCCTAAATCATGGCAGATTCTGCCTGTAGCAGGGAGCAGGAGGGAAGTGGGCTCTGCAGGGTTTTGAAATTCAACTTGTCAACCTCACAGTTTTGCCCAAGGTTAACCCTACTTCTGATATTCCCTTTTCCTTCTGTTTGAATTTCTAATTTTCTGTTTACCAAAATGGCTGCCTTTCAGATGAATGAAAGATCACAGTTTGATCTGATTTGGAGTTTGATTTTTTTCTCCCTCCCTCAGCATAACAGCGCACACATCTGAGGGCTGTAGCTAAAAAGTGATTTTTAAAGACTTCTCATTGGCAAAGAAATCAATGGAAAAAAAAATCTCTCCTTCTACCCCCCTCTCCAGTCCTCCTTTAATTTCTCTCCCTTTCCAATCCCCTGCTAGGAAAGTTTTGTCTGAGACCATCTAACACACTTTGTCAGAAAGTTGCCTTGTTAAGGATCGGGGTCCTGCTGGGTGAACTGAGGAGGTGGTGCGATTTCCCCACAGTCTTAGCAATTAACTCAGCTCAAGAAAGGGGTGGAATCAAAGAATTTTACCAGGAAGACAGAATCCCCAGGCAAAGTCATCTGTCAAGGACAGTGTTGTTGCTAAAACAAACTTCCTGGCTAAGTCCCCAGAGTGGGTGGCAGTGAGGGGGGTGTTAACTCCAGGGAGATATGAGCTTTCAAAGAAGATGTAGGAGAAAGGGCTCAGGCAATCTCCTGTGCGCCACTCTCCCTCTTAACAGCTGTGTCATCTTGGGCAAGTCAGTTAACACATCTGAGCCTCAGTGTTCTTCTCTGTGCAACAGCTGAATAGGAACCTAGATGCTTTAGTGGGGTAAGGTGGTGAAGTAAGGTGCAGGAGACACAGGCTGGTGTAAATCGAAGGGGCTTAGTCCTGAGGTCTTTGGAGCTAGAAGGGAAAGGTGGCAGAATCTGAAACAACACTAATGACTGTCTCCTCTCTCTCTTTGTCACTGCCTGTCTCTGTTTGGGGACTGCATTAGTCTCCTCTCTACAACCCGTTCTGCTCTCCAGCCTTAGCTCTAACTCACGGTCTCTGCTCTTCTAAATATCAGCTTGCCTAAGTTTATAAAGGTTGCTCCAACCCTACTCTGCTTTGGGACTCTCTAGCTTCCCTTTCCATAAAGAAATGCCTCCTTATATTTCTTAATTACATGGCGGAGGGGGCATTGATTGGCTCACCTCATCTTTATTTCTTGTTATTTTAATATACTTTTATGTATACTGTAATTATACGTCATAATGAAGTTCACAGTGATACATGCACACAGCATGTGATATGTTTTCCTATGAATTCCACCCCACTCTTTCCCCCTTCCTGTACATGACATTGATACCTTCAGTCTTGGTATTGATAACTTCATATATGGACATATCATTATTTGAACTGTCTCCTTCCTCAAGTTTCCTTTTTTTCTTTCTCGCTATCCTCAAATCCCCTTCCACTAGTGTACTGTCTCTCTCTTTGTTTATCTGAAGTCCTTTTGTTTCTCCATTTTTCTCTTCCTTATATGAGAGGAAACATACAATGACCCTTCACTTTCTGTGACTGGCTAATTTCACTTAGCATAATATTCTTTAGCTTCATCCATTTTCCTGCAAGTGACATCATTTTGCTCTTCTTCATGGATGAATAAAGTTTCGTTGTGTGCATATTGGCTGCCTTTAGGCCAATCGGCTATCCACGGACGGGTGGATTCATATCACCTGCTTCCTGCAGAACCTCATTGTGTAAGACTCCTCGGTTAGAAGAGACTGGGGCAGGGCATGGCCACCTACACAGCACCCAAGGTGCGTATTAGGTACTTCCTATTGGTAAGTAAATATTTTATCAAGAATTTAAAAACCCCAGGATGGTGCAGTAGTGGTAAGGAGCACTGACTTTGGGGTGACAAGTCTTGGTGCTAAGTCATTTGACTGGCTTCATTTCAGTTCACTTTCCTGGATCTCCATTTGTATGCTGCTAAAGGAAGGGCTGAACTCGGCCACAGTATCTCTGATATTCTCTCATATTATTTCTCCCCATCCTTCCCAGTACCGCCTCCTTCAGATGATCAGATGAATTGAGGCAAAGCCACCCAAACTAACAGGTTCATGCAGAAAATCCAAACCAACCAGGAAGTAGACATGAACTCAGTCTAATGCCTTCTGAGCCTCCAAGCTTGGATTTCTTTGACTCCAACTTGATGGAGGCTGTTTAGGGAAAGTAGCTAGTTCAGGTAGACAATAGGGGAGAGAGGAAATACCTAAACATGGCAGATTATGTTTTCCAAAAATGGTCATAATATCTCTAACCACTCAGATATTTCTAGAGCCTTACTGTCCCCCTATCAAGAACATCCCTTCCCTTGAACCTGGAAAGATTTTTGAAATTACCTTGAGCAACAGAATATCATAAAAGTGATGCCATATGACTTCTCAGGCTAGTTCATAAAAATGCTATGCACTTCCTCCTTGTTTTCTTAAGATGTTCAATTTTGGGATGAACCACCATGCATGAAGAAGCCTAAGCAGTCGTGGAGAGGCACATGCTGGAGGCAAACCAAGCTCCCAGCCCTTAGCTCTGGCTGAGTTTCTAGCCTTAAAGTGGCACCAACTTCCTTGCCATGCATGTGAGCCTCCCGCTTGACCTACCTGACCCAGATGCTGCACAGAACAGAGATTAGTTGCCACTGCCAAATCTACCCAAGTGCAGATTTTTGGACAAAATAAATAGTTATTGCTGGTTTATACCACTGAGTTTTCAGAGTTGTTTATTAGAAAGCAATAGCTAGCATTAAAGAAATACTCTCATAAACTTTCCTAGTTTAGGGTACAAATAGAGAATGAGGAGATTTCACGGTGAAGGAGAGAGAGAGAGGAAAGGACTGGAAATGGTCCAGGGGAGTTTATGGGCTGTACAGGCAAGGGTCTACCCCATACTAATGATAACTGCATCTTATTGAGCACCTGCTATGTGGCTTCCTGAGGGATAAGGACTGCTGTTGTCTCTGTCTGACAGCTAAGGAAATGGATACCCGGAGGGACACCTACCGCACTCCAGTCTCTCACTGACGTCACAGAGCCAGCAAGTGGTAGAGCTCACAATTCAACCGAGGTCCGTCTTCTCAACCCCAGCAAGATGCCAGACCAAATTCGTCCTTGACCAGAGACCTATTCTTAACAGATATAAAACTATTTCCATTAGGAAAATTAAGTCCCCATGTGCTCCATTATGAATTTAATTACTTCTAATAGTGCTTACCATGTGTCAGTCACAGTTCTAAGCACTTTACATATTTTGTTTAATCCTCACAATAAGCCTCATTTTCCAGATAAAGGACCTAAGGCTCTCACACAGATAGTAAATGGCAGAGCTGAACTTGACACCAAATCCATACTCTTCACCACTCCTGCTTCCTAATTTTAGGGGAAAAGATGGGAATTGAATTGGGGGGGGGAGAGGGAGAGAGTTGGAAAAGGAAGGAAGAGGGGGGACCCTAAGGTAAGATACAGAGAGAGGAAAGAAGAGGCATGAAAGGAGCATTTTGTTGATGTCAGAACTGGCCATTTGGGAGTGAGACGTCCTGGGCAGGGGAGAGGTGTAGTTGTCAAGCCACTGTGGTGAAGACACAGAGGTGGGGGTGGAGGTGCTGGGGGGCACGGATGAGCTGACTCTGGACTCGGCATTCCATTGAGCTCTTCTTCCAGTAATATCCTAAAAATGTACAGAGGGAAGGAGGAGGAGAGTACATTGGAATAAAATACTGTGTAATTCATTTGTCTTCTTTACAGAGGAAATCTCCCTATAATTTATCAGTAGGAGCAGCTTAAATGAGTTTTGTAATTCTTTTTATGTGACCTGAAGAGGAGGGCTCCACTTTGCCATGGGGGGCTTTTTCATCATGTCCTGAACCACAAGTGGGGAGCATTCTTTAGAGGAAGGCAAGGACTTCTAAGAAAAATAAAACAAGAATTGTCACAACCAAAAGCTACATGCCCAAATGCAGAGAATACTAGATGTGACCCAGGATGTAGATTTCTTCCTCTTTATGCAGCTCAATGTGATCACATAATACATGTGTGCAATCTGACACATACATATAGTCACACAGAGACATATGCATAGAACACACCACAGTTGTATATACAGAGACAGAGCACACCTATGCTCATATATTTACAGTCACCTATGAAGACACATGCATAGAATATATATATAATGTAGATACACATGGTCACATAGACTTATATACACACACACATAGACTCACACATAGTTTTATGTACAAATACACAGTCCCACATATATAGTCTCATATACATGTTCATAGAAGAATACACTTAGTCATACACACTGACACATAGAAACACACACACACTGTTACGATTCCCTGAGTACTATAGTTTTCAGTAGTCAACTTTTAAAATTCTGTCCAGTTCTTGACTGTGAGGTTACTCTGCCTGGGTTGAAAATATGCTTTTCCATTTACTGGCTTTGTGTCTTTGGTCAAGTTACTTCCCCTCTCTGAGCTCCGGGTTCCTCATCTGCAAATTGAGATAATATCAAGGGAGTTGCAGCATGTACAGTGGTTAGGCAGTTGTCTAGCACATGCTGGCTCTCTATAAATGCCAGTGATTACTCTGGCTGTGAGTTAGGCGGGTAGCACAATCATCATCACTATCACCACCATTCCCATTGTCACTTGTCATCATCAAAAACTCCCTGTTATTGAACCCGGTGTGCTAGACCCTGTGCCGAGTGGATTACCTGAAGTATCTCATTCACTACTCAAAATGGCTGCATGAGGTAGGTGCTATTAACCTGAGAGAGAGGGAAATTGAGGTCCAGAAAGCTTGAATAATTTGTCCCAGGTCATGTACCTGGTGAGTGGCTAAACTGGGTCTTGGACCTAAGTCTGTTGAATTCCAAGCCATGGTTGTTAACTATCTACAACATATGCTCTCAGCTATGGGCTGCTTTGTACAGGAAAATTCTCCATTGCCAGGATATAAGCTCCCCGAGGGACTGTGCCTGTCTTGTTCATTGCTGTTTCTTAGTGCACAAAACACAGCCTGCCTCTAGATCTGCTTCTCTTTGAAAGAAAAATGGGTTCATTCACCTGCCAAATGGGGGTAATAATATCCACCTCACAGTGCTGCAAAAATTAAATAGGGTAATGTCTCTGAAAGCGCCTGGTGCATATCAGGGGTGCAATAAATGGTAACAATGAGGATTTTTGTTGAATTAGAGAACTGAGGGTGACTCAGAGGCCTGAAGCTTCAGGAGCAAAAGAGCAATACTGTCAGTGGAACAAGGAGGGCAAATTGGGAAGCCTTGGGGAGCATGAAAAAGTGAGTAGGATGTAGGTAGACCATGAGGTGGCAGCAGTCTGCCATGTGCACATTGAACAACTAAGCAGGTGTTTGGGATCATGTTAAAGGGTCATGACAGGGTGGGGACTCTTCTTAGAGTCGATGAGGAGCCTTGATGTGATATACAGGTCCTAAGAGGTCCACAGTGATCTTCATCTCCTTGTGCAACCCCCTTCTGCAGAGTGTGGACTGGATCCGTGGACTCACTTTTATCACATAAAAGATGGCAGAAGTGATGGAATGTCACTTCTGAGATTAGGTTATAAAAAGACCACAGCTTCTATCTTGGACTCTGTTGACTGCATCCTTCACACTGTAGAAGTCAACATCAATATTGTGGTGTGGCCCTGTACCTACCTACAGGACCTGAGTCTGCCAGCAGCCATGTGAATGAACTTAGAAGTGAGTCCTCCCCCAGCCAAGCCATGGGATGACTGCAGCCCTGGCCACCACCCGACTGCTGGTTCAAGAGGAACCGTTGATGCCAGTGTCTTGACCAAAAGAAATTGTGAGATAGCAAAGATTTGTTGGTTATAGGTACTAAGTTTTGGGGCTCTTTGTTATGCAGCAGTAGATAACTAATACACCTGGGAATGGACTGCCAAGATTGGGAAAGAAAAGATGGAGAGAGAGGAGTCTGAAGTCAGAGACTGGGGAAATGCCCTCATTGTAGGGACAGGAAGAGGCAGAGAAATCAGCAACATGGAGGAGATGGACCTAGAGACAGAGAGATAGATATATAGAGAGAAAGGAGGGAGAAAGAAGAGGAGATAAGGATGCTGGAGACCAGAAGGAGAAAGACAAGAATATCAAGAAGGGGTGGAAGTAAGTCAGACATCTTATATGCCACAGAGAGATCTGGTCTGAGAAATGTAGGTCCATAGGGCAGACTAATAATTTTGCATTCTTCACACTGGTATTGTACAATATTTGCTTGGTGTTTATTTAGGGGAGAACCTGAGCGCTGCATGGTGCAAAGGCCTCTCCTGGACAGACTCAGCAATTAGCTCTGGCTCCGGACTTGGATTCCACAGTCAGCAAAACAAAAGCCAACAACAGAGTCGATCCTCACAGTAAGGGGGATGGAAACCATTTGTCTTTCCTCAAGCCTGCCTCTCAGGGAGATCTCGTGGCCCTTCCCCAAGCAACTTATCAGGGTTTGCTTTCCAGCTGTGCACAGTGCTGTCTCGGGGAGGACTTCTGGTAAACACAATTTTCCTCCTCTTGTTCCCTTTCCAGTGCTGGTTTAGGGTCTCAGACAGACCAGAGCTCCAGGCAGCAGCCTGGCTGCCCTGCCAATTCATCAAGTCCAGAAGGAGGGAGCACAGGGAGGAGTCATTTGATTGGCTCGTACGAGGCTGTGGATAACCTTGGGCCGAGCAGTTTCCATGGGGAGGTGGGGGAGGGGGCTAGGCGAAGCGAGGAGCAAATGTGTGCTGTGGAATCCGCCAGTGTGAAGGCAACATGCCGCTTTTGAGAAGTTTGATAGATTGAGGGGCGAACAGGGCAAAGGGAAATGGCTCTCATTTTTCTTTAATCAGAGGGAAGGTCTGGAAACATTTCTAAGCAGAGGGGAAGGACCATTAGATGGGGAGAATTCTACTGCATGAAAGAGAAGCAGCAGTTGAGGGGAAAGCATGCAAGAGAAGGCAGGAGTGAAAGAAGAGAATGTTGGAGCACTCTGTCGCTGGATGGAGTTTGGACACCCCAGGATCTGAGTCTTCTTTCTAGCTGTGTATCCTTGGGAAAGTTGCTTACCCCTTCTGAGCCTTGGCTTTTCTCAATCTAGGATGAAGATAATAATGTTTATCTCACAGTGTTGTTGTAAGGACTAAATAAGTTAATCTTTGTAGAATATCTAGCACAGTCTTTGGTACTTAGTATTACTTAAGTGAATACTGCTAAAATTAAAAACAAAATGAGAGGCAAGATTAAGGGGAGATATGTTGACATTTAGGAATGAAGTAGAAGGTCAGGACTAGATAAGTTTTACTCCAGGGAAACTTTAGAACTTTTTGGGTGGTGAAATTTGAGGGAGATTCTGATGGGTGCAGGAACTTCTGGGAAAGTTTTTTCTCACTTGCAAGAAGAGGGTTGAGCAGATGCCACTGTGAGTTGTGAGGCACAGAGCTGTGGTAGCTGTTTTGCCACCTAAGGGTTTGGTTGAGCCTGAGGATAAAGGCCAACAGGAAGAGGGTAGAATGGGAATGTCCTTCATGCTGCTGTTGAGCTGCTGACCAGATGCGTTAAAGTTCTTCATTGTTTATGCCATTTTAAGTTAGGGATTCTGATCATGGCAGCCAAATGCATTGTAACTGACGTTGTCTCTGGAGGAAGACCTGGCAGCTGCAGAAGTAAGGAGGCCGGAGGTAGTCTGCTCGGGAGACTGTAGATATTTTGGCTCAGGATAGAGTGGAAGGTAGGAAAGAGAATTCTGGGAAGTACAGCAGAAATACAGTAATGAAAGTGAGAAATGGCTCAGTGTAAGTGACATTTACTTAGAGGAAGTATTAGCCCAGCAGGGGGCAAAGATCTCTCCTCTGTTGACCCAAGCGATTGGCTCTTGCAATGTCCCCAAGTTCTTTGATGCTGAAATATAAAGTAAGAGGCAGGAACCAAGGAGCAGCAAGGGCAGAGATACTGGCAAGGGACAGACCATGGAGGGCTTTGAACGCTGTGCTAGTTGGGTATCATGATGCAGTGGGGAGTCATTGAAAAATTAAAAATACCAGGAGCATTAAGAATTAGAGTAGTAATGGGGTAGAAAATGATCTTTTACTACTTGCATATTTTCTTTTTCCTTGTTCTTCCTTTGGGATGAAATCCTTACTCATCTTAGATAAGTTAGGTCCTTCTTCCTCTCACTCTTCGAGGTCACAGATTCCAGGATAAATGGAAGTCTTGGTTTTTATTATTGAGGACAGACCAGAGCACGTGTTAATCTTTAGCAATGTGATATTTCTCATGTACTTTCATTTAGCAGCCTTGTCTCTTATTAAATCTAATTAGTTTCTCTGCTACTAAGAGATGGAGGGCATCCTGAAAATGAAAATGTATAGCCTGAGTCAGATTGAGCAAAGGACTTTGCCAAAGGTTTTTCTGACACCCTCTTAAAGAGATTTTAGTGTTGGGACTCCAGTTTGTCATCCCTGCCAATCGCCAATCATTTTCAGGATTATAGCATCTTTAGAAGTTGAAGCATCTTAGAATACAATAGCCTCATTTTACAGCGAGGAAACTGGGGCCCAGTGAGGGGAAATGACTTGCCCAATGTCACACAGCAAATCAGTGACAGGTAGAACTAGAACGCTGATCTACTGATGACCAAATTATTGCCTTATGACTGTATCAAGAATGACACCAGCCATAGACTTTTGATGCCACAAACATGCAAAAATGTTCATTAGAGAATTAAAAATAAGTCCCATACACATACATTGTCATTGAATGCTAGCCAATCCTCACTCATCTGTTCAGTGTCTCAGCCAGCCTCTCCCTCAGTTATCCAATGTTGGAAACATCCAATAGTCTTAAAGAAATACAACATAAAGTGGCTACAAATCTTGGGTAAGGTGCGTGACTTAATGAGGATGATGCCAGGGGTACTGGAGAATTGCTCAGATCTCGTGACAAGCCACTGACAACTGAGGAGCCCTAGCAGAGTTAGGCCATTGAAGAAGAGAAAAACGCATAAGATGACCCCACAGTGGGTACTGCCAAGAGGAGTGGTGAGAAAGGCAGAGAATGAAAAGACACTCTTGGGGAAATCTGATGAAACACATCTTTTTTTAAATTTATTTTTTATAATAATTGGTGCATTGTAATCATACATCTTTGTTAGGTACAAGCTGATAAAGGGGTATATGCACACATTTCTCATTTAACCCCTTCCCCAATTCCCGCCCCACTCCCTTGCCCTCCCTCCTTCTCAAGTTCAGTTTAGTGATTGACTTTGATATATTTGTGAAAGTACATCATGTGTATTTAGGTGTCTCTCCCCACCCTTCCCATCCCCCGTCCATCCCCTTCAGTTAAGTCAACTTCTTTGCTTATCGAGGGTTTCTCCTTTTTCATCTGGAGACCCTCTTATGTCCTATCTTCTCCCTAGCATCTGCATATTAGGAAGAACATATGCTTTTTCACTCTTTGTGACTGACTAATCTCACTTAACATAATGTTTTCCAGTTGCATCCATTTCCCTGCAAATAGCATGATTTTGTTCTTCTTTATGGCTGAGTAAAATTCCATTGTGTATATATCCAATAGTTTTGTAATCCATTCATCTGTCATTAGACATCTTGGCTGTTTTCATAGTTTGGCAATTGTGAATTGTGCAGTATAAACATAGATACACATGAGTTGGTCTGATAGTTTGGTTTGCATTCTTTTGGGTAGATACCCAGAAGTGCTATTGCTGGATCATATGGTAGGTTCATTCCCATTCGTCTGAGGATCCTCCATACTATTTTCCATAGTGGTTGCACTAATTTGCAATCCCACCAATAAAGTATTAGGGTTCCTACTTCTCCACACCCTCCCACTCTGTGGGCTCTCTGTTGAGGTTCTTGATCATTTCCTTTGCTGCACAGAAGCTCTTCAGTTTAATGCAATCCCATGTATTGATCTTCCTTTGAGTTGCTTGTGCTTTTGGGGTCTTGTTGAGAAAGTTTTTTACCTGTGCCTATGTGTTGAAGTGTTGGTCCTATGCCCTCTTCAAGTACCTGCAAGGTCTCTGGCCTGATTCTAGGTCTTTGATCCACCTTGAGTTGACTCTTGTGCATGGTGAGAAAGTGGGATTTATTTCCATTTTCCTGCATATGGTTAATCAGTTTTGCCAACACCATTTGTTAAAGAGGCTATCTTTTTTCCAGTGTTTATTTTTGGCTCCTTTGTCAAAAATCAATTGGCTGTAAGCTAGTGGGTCTGTTTCTGAAACTTCTATTCTGCTCCATTGGTCTATGTGTCTGTTTTTGTGCCAATACCATGCTTATGTTATTACTGTGGCTTTGTAGTAGAGTTTGAAGTTAGGTATTGTGATACCTCCTGCATGGTTCTTGTTGCTAAGAAGTACTTTGGCTATCTGGGCTTTTTGTTGTTCCAAATGAATTTAAGGACTGATTTTTCTATGTCTGTGAGGAGTGACCTTGGTAATTTCATGGGTATTGCCTTGAATCTGTAGATCACTTTTGGGAGGATGCCATTTTGATGATATTTATTCTGCCTATCCAAGAGCATGGGAGATCTTTTAATCTTCTAAGGTCTTCATCAATTTCTTTTTTCAGCTTTTTATAGTTTTCCTTATAGAGGTCTTTTACCTCTTTGTTTAGGTTTATCCCTAAGTATTTATTTTTTTGGGGTGCTATTGTGAGTGGAATTGTTTTCTGGATTTCATTTTCAGTGGATTTATGGTTGGCATACAGGAAAGCTTCTGATTTTTTAAGATTGATTTTGTATCCAGACACTTTGCTGAATTTTTTGATAAGTTCTATAAGTTTTTTGGTTGAGTTTGTTGGGTCTTCTGAGTATAGTATCATGTAATCTGCAAAAAGGGATAGTTTTAGTTCTTCTTTCCCCATTTTTATCCCTTTGATTTCCTTCTCTTGCCTTATTGCTCTGGCTAGAGTCTCAAGTAATATATTGAACAGAAGAGGTGATAATGGACATCCTTGTCTTATTCCAGTTTTTAGTGAGAACTCTTGCAGTTTTTCTCAACTTAATATGATGTTGGCTGTGGGCCTATTGTATATTGCCTTTATGATGTTGTGGTATGTTTCTTCTATTCCCATTCTCTGCAGTGCTTTTAGCATGAATGAGTGTTGTATCTTGTCAAATGCTTTTTCAGCATCAATTGAGATGATCACGTGATATTTGTCTTTGATTCTGTTTATGTGGTGAATTACATAAATTGTTTTTCATATGTTGAACCAGCCTTGCATCCCTGGGATGAACTCGAATTGGTCATGATATATAATTTTCTTGATGTGGTTTTGAATGCACATTGCTAGTATTTTGTTTAGCAGTTTTGCATCTAAGTTCATCAGTGATATAGGCCTATAGTTTTCTTTTCTTGAGCTGTCTTTATTTGGCTTTGGTATTAATGTGATGTTGGCTTCATAGAATGTGTTTGGGAGGGTCCCGTTTCTTTCTATTTCACGGAATAGTTTGAGGAGTATTGGGATTGGCTCTTCTATAACAGCAATCTTCACTTCAGTTATTGCATCTTTCACTTCCTTCAATACTTCTCTTTGGTTCCTGTTCAGTGTGTCGGATTCTTTATTTGTTACTTTATTTCTCTCCAACGCTCCCTACATTCTTTCTGAAAATCCTGTATTGTTTCTAATATTAAAGATCTGAATTGTTCTTCTGGTAATCTCTGCCATTCTGGGTTGGTGAGATCTATTATTGAGGTGGCTCATTGTTTCTTTTCTATTTTTCCTTCCAATGGTTCCCCTGTTATTAAATTTATATCTTTGCTGCTCTTGCAAGTTTTCTCATCCAATCTCTGCAGTGGGAGTTTAGAGGTGTCTGTTGGTATATACAGGGACAGGTTGTGTTTAGTGGCAGGGGTTGGGTGAGAAGTCATAGTGATGAATGCAAGAATAGGGTAAAGTAGAGGGTATGGTCCAGTGGAATAAGAGGTTGAGTGTGTTGAGGTGATATATTAAAGATATAGTAAAGATTAGAGATGGTAGATATGTCGGGGGATTCTGGTAGTCAATGTAGAGTTTTAAGTGTGGTAGCATGAGATGGTCTTGATATGAGACAGGGAAAAAAGGAAAAAGAAAAGAGAAGAGAAAAAGTTTGAGGAGAAGAATATAGATGGGAGAGAGGGAGGGAAGCTTGTAAAAGTGATGAGGAGATTCGACAAACTCAGCAGAAAATAACAAAGCCACCAATCATCCAAACAAACAAATAAATCAAGGCAATACAAAGAGAAAACAGAGTAAAAACAAATAAAACATATCACATACACAAACAGAAAAACAAACAAACAAATAGAAAACCAAAAAGCAACAAGAATCAAAAACAAAAACCCTGCTAGTTTGTAAGTACAGAGCTTAAATTTCGAGTCTGTCTCTGGTATTCTGATTTGCTCTGTCAGTGCAGGCAAGGTGTTCCACTGATGCCTCCCCCACTGCCAACTTGTGTCTCCGAGCTCTCCACAGGTCCTGTCTGAGTCTCTTTCTCTGCCTTTGCTGGTGTCGGGAGTGCAATCTACATGCTGGGCATTTTCCAGGGTGCCTGGAAGTTCTCTATGCCCTGGGACCCTCCTGCACTTCTGCTCTATCCAATTGCTTGAAGGGTGGGTGACTGAGTCTGCGCTTTGTATAGGGGCCCCCGCACCCCAGGGGTGCAATTTAACTTACAGAGCCTTGCTGCTCTGGCTCCAGTGGGAGGGGTGATCTGGGGTGTCCTGGGTGTTCTTGATCACTGTTGATCCTGCGGGGATATGCCGCCTGATTAGGGTGTGGAATTCCATAGTTGCTTACTCCAGTTCTGGACATTGGGTGTGCAGGAGGTTGTTGGAGGTCTTGGTGCTAATAGATGCTGCTCTTGGTGACTAGCAAGATGGTGGCTGGCAAAGATGGCGGTTGGCAAGATGGCAGCTGGCAAAATGAATGCTGTCAAAATGGCGGCCGCCGGTTTACAGCGCACGCCCTACAGCACGCACACGTGCACGAGCTTGCTCCTTTGTTCTCCCTGGGTTCTGTTCTGCTACTTTGGTTGCTTTATTCACTTTTTTTGGTTGTTGTTATTTTCTGCTTTGCTTTTCTTTCCTTCTATCAAGAAGCTTCATTTGGGTCAGTTTTCACTCAAGCTCTGCGGTGCAGTTGATCGCTGCTCCAGCTCTGGAGGGAGAGGTGAGCTGGGGTGATCTGTGGGGGGCTTATGCTGGTTGTACACGCATTCCAGTCACTGTGGAAGGTGCGGGGATACGCTGCCTGGTTAGGTTGTGGAGTTCTGGAGTCACTCCACGCCTGGTCGCTGGGTATGCTGCCAGGCAGCCGGCTTAACAGCTGCCGTGGCTCTGCAGTTTGGCACCACTGCCTCGAGGTCAGGCTCCTTTGCTCTCCCTGGTCGGTTTTCTGGGGTCTCTTTAGTTGTAGTTCAAATTTCATTGTTTTGTTTGCTTTTTTTCTTCCATCAAGAAGCTGCTTTTATGGCAGATTTGATTTGAGCTCACAATGCCTGATGAGAGGTATTTCACTCAGATGCCATCTTGGGCTCCCGATGAAGCACATCTTAATGAGCTAGGTATAAAAGTTAAAGATGAGAGGGATGCTTCTCCATAATATGTTGGGATATGATTTAATTTAAAAATTATGCTCTGTCCCAAATAAATCGATGATCCATTCTTGCGCTTAAGCATCAGAACATGAGATTATAGCAACTTCTTTATAAGTTGAATTTGTTTTTAAATGAGATATGAACACTTTTTCATTATTTTAAATTTGATTTTCATGACAAAGTTCCAATCAAACTTTTCTTTCTACTATTTTTTTTAATCAGGTAAGATCATACTTAACTGAAAGGAGCATAAATCTAAGTACAGTGGTTAAAATTCTTTTCAATAGCATGAAACTGAGGGAAGATACTTTCTGGTTTTGTGTGTTGTCTTAGTAATTCCAGAATGATGCCTCTGTAATTTTCTTGTGTAGAAAGCAGTGTACTTTCCATGTGTGGTATTTAATTTGAGTTTTGTAACAACCCTATGAGGCCCATAAAGGAGGCCTTGTTATGATTCATGTATCATAGATTAGGAAACGAAGAGTCAGTGAATTGAACAATGACTTGCCCAAGGTGTAATCTTGCTAGAAGGGTAAGTTGGCATTTGAATCCTGCTTTGTTGACTCCAGATTCCTTGCTCTTTCTACTTTTAATAACACACATCAGCATTTTGCAAAGGCTGTCCCACAGAAATAAGGCATTCCAAAAAATAGAGGCTATAATTTAGTTGCCTGTTTCTCCTCTGAAAAAAACAGACAAAAGCCTTCCCTGATATTACATTGTGATTCTTCGAAAGGGCTGGAGTTCCCATGCATCCCACAATTACTTGATTATGGAAACCTTTAAAACCACACTTCACAGCGCTGTCCATACACTGGTTTGTCCAGCAAGTAATTGTTAAACTCTGACCACATTGCAGACATTTTCCAACTCTTGGGAAATACTAGTCATCAAGACAGACCTAGTCCCTGTTCTCACAGAGCTACCTGTTCAGCACTTCTCCAAATACACTTTGGGGAAAACCACAATCCTCAGTGGGTTGATTTAGTCCTGGGAAGGAAGTATCCCAGGGTTGCCAGCAACCAAATCCTAGTAATGAACTTGGATGGTGACTTTGATTCATCTTGATTGCCAGGTCTGCTTGTTGGCTTTCCAGGTAGAAAAGGAAGGCCATATTCTCTTTCCTTCTTGCCTTACTCAAGAGGAAGGATAGATGTAATTGAGGCAGAATGGTCTAGAAAGAAGAGCAGTAGGAGGTAAAGAGTGTTTGCCTGGGTGGTCTGGTGCTGTTCTGGCACACAAGCTTAGAGCCCCAAAGGCAGATGCTCCAGGATCCTCACCTCTCACCGTGGGGTTGTCTGTCCCTCCTCTGCCATTGCTCTAGGGCGTCCCCTGCCTCTTCCTTTGCCTTTCTCATTGCTTCGAGTTGTTTGCTTTCTCTGCTGGCAGCTGGCCTCTTTGTTTTCCATCTATTGCTAGAGTGAGCAACTGGCTATAAAATATTAAATCCTAGTTAATATTAATGCCACGTTCACTGTCACATTAATTCAGTCTTGTCACTTGGGGGGTCAGGATTGGGCTAATGACTGGGTCTTCCAGGCTTCCCCATCACCCCTGCCACCCTGATCGCCACCACCGCTACTGTTGCCACCACTAGCAACACTATAAGGTTTTCTTGCAACTGGGAAACCATCCCTTTGGGACCTTGGAGGACTTTTCATCCTGTTTGTTTTTTTCACCAGTGTCTTCCTACCGCACAGAAGGTATACCCAGTAGGGCCATGAAATTTTAAAGAGTGTAGCTGAAAGGGGCATCCTGAGACCCCAAGGCAAATTCTAATCTGTATGGTGGAACATGCCACTCTCTCTCTCTACCTCACTCTGATTTCTCATCCCTATCTATGGTCAATATAATTGTTAATAATAATAGTGTAATGATCTGGTATACTGAACAGTGATTTACCTCAGCCTTGATAGAAGTTGTTGTTTTACTAGCTGCTTTCACTTCTAGAGGCTGAGATTTTGTTTGCTTGGGTTCTGTACATCTCCCTTTTTGTTCCAGAGGAAGAATACTGTAGATTTATTCTGGGGACAGATAAAGGCTTTCTCTGCCCACATTCCTTGTAATTTGGATCCTTGATGTCTTATGGGGGGGGTTGGGTATGTTTGAATATGAACCACAGATTGCATACATAGGATATGATGCAGTAACAAGCAACTCTAAAAGTCTTAAAGTAACAAAGGATTATTCTCACGCATCCTCCATGTCTGGTTGGGTTATATTTATGGCTTTCATGTCTGGAACCAAGGCTGGGGAAACTGCCACCATTCCAAGCATTGCTAGTCCTCATAGAAAAAGAAAAGAGTTCTCTAAATGTTACATTAGCAATTCATTGCTCTGGTTTGGAAGTACTATGCATCATGTCTTCTTATAAAGCATTGGCTAGAGCCAGTCACATGGAGAACGACTTGGAAGCCATGAAGTTCAGTTCTGCCACGTGGCTGGAAGATGGGGAGCTAGAAATATTCAATGAGCAGTATCTATGACTACTTCAAAGGGTGTGAATATTGTAAAGGCTGCTGATACATGTTGCCGGAGTATCTTACAGTCTGGTTGTGCTACTTACACTCTCACCTGTTGAACCATCAAGTACTGGCTTCACGTAATAATCATATTATCCTCCATTACATGGATGTACCATAAGTTATTTCACCAATCTCCTACCAATGAGCACTTCCATTTTTTTTATAGTGAAGCGATAAATATTATTATATATACATTTGTCCCCTTATTTCTTTAGGACAAATCTGTAGAGGGTAGACTGCTGAGTAAAAGCATATGGACACATTTACAGATTTTGATGAATGCAATTATAATGTTGTCTTGTACTTTTTTATATTCCTATGGGCAGAATAAAAGAGTGCCTATCTTATTGATTTGTAAGAGTGATAGTAATAGCTGTGAGCATCTTTCTAAGCTCCTTGATATTCCAGGTTCCAAGTCTAGCTGCTGCTGATTTGGGGTAGTAAGAGCTACAGTTGAGACATACAGATTTGCATTTAGGTGTGTGTGTGTGTGTGTGTGTGTGTGTGTGTGTGTGTGAGAGAGAGAGAGAGAGAGAGAGAGAGAGAGAGAGAATATGAATGAATGAATGAATATTTATGTACAAGGGCCATTTCCAGGCTGGACAGGCATCGAGTACTGTAACTTGCTTTTGTCTTAACATAGAGCGTCTGTCTGTTAGTGTTACCTTGAAACCTTGTCTGAAATTGGTCCAGCTAGTGGATGAGGCTCACCAGATGATAGAAAAGCTAATGGAGCACTTGCTCAACACACTCCATCAGCAGAGCGCTCAGTTTTCTCTGTCAATGGCCAAGTCAGCCCCACCCTGCTGATCACACTATAAAGGGAGAGGACAACTGGTAAATTGAAGTCATTAATGGAATGACTCAGCAAAGGACAGATGAAGGAGTGAGAATGAGGACTTGCAGAGGCATTTTCTGGCATTGGCTTGATCACTTTGGGGAAAATTACAAAGCTACAAGCATCAAGAGAGACCAGGGGTTTTGCTGCTTGACACAACAGTGAAAATATACTGTGTCAGCTTGGGAGAGGCACACCTTAAAAGGGAGGCACTGCCTTGAAGATTCATGAGACTTTTGGGAGAGATGAATTCTAAGATTATAATGTCACTATTTGTTTCTCTCTCATGTTTCTTTGTTGTTTCCACATTAATAATGTTTACTAAGGAGGAAAGATGATAAATCATAGACAAAAATTTAAATTAGAGGTTAAATACTATAAAGCATTCACTCTAAGTTTTAATCATGCATGAACTTACATATCTGCATAAATTTGCACACACATGTGCAAATGTGTCCTTTGTACATCTCTCTAGCCTTGTATCAGTTAAGAATATTTGGGCTGCATGGAATAAATCTAACTGAAAGTGACTTAAAAAATAAGGACTTTTATTACCAGTAGGGAGACCATATAATTTATCATCCAAACCAGGAAGTTTTTGTTAAAGACAAATGTTACATCAGATAGTGTGCTGGCACAAGTACAAACTGGAAAATTTCCAGTAAAACCAGGATGTATGATCAACAGAATTATCCTATATATCAAGACAGCTTTAAGCCCAGCAGTTCCAGAGTTAATTCTGGGGCTTGAAGATATTGAGGCTCCCAAAGTCTCTGTGGCTAGCCTTTTTCCTTATTCTTTTTACTTTGAGCTCAGAGATGGCTGCAATAGCTCCAAACTTCAAGATATCAACCTTACCCAGCAGCACTGACTTTGTGAGAGGAAGAGCTTTATTTCCCAGAAGCCCCCAGCAGACTTCCCATCACATTCATTGGTCAGAATTTTGTCACATGTCCTTACTTTAACCGATTACTGACAAGATGAGTGAGATTACTATTTGTGTGTGTGTGTATTTGGGTGGGGGAGGATGCTGGGGATTGAACCCAGGGGTATTCTACTTCTAAGCTAAACCCCAGCCCAGTTTTATTTTTTTGTTTTGAAATAGGGTCTCACTAAGTTGCTGAGGCTGTCCTCGAACTTGTAATCCTCCTGTCTTAGTCTCCCAAGTACTGGAATTACAAGCAAGCACCACCATGCTCCACTTATGATTGTTTTTAGCCAGTTGAAGTTCACTCCTCCCTTGGGGCTGAGAAGAGTGCAACCTCACTTCAAACATTTGCCTGTTAGGAGAGTGGATAAAATAGAGGTCTGTTGAAAAGGAAGAGGGTGTGAAGAGTTGTTGGGTATGTAATCAAGAAGGCCTGCCGCTCACCCACTTGGCTAGATTTCTCATTTGGAATCAGTTGAGAGGTAAATCAGGGAGGCAATGAAATGTATAAACCTTTTGCACATAACTAAGGCCAAACAGTATGTATACATACAATGATTTAACATTTAAAAAAATGTATAAAAAACAGAGCTGGGCGTGGTGGCGCACGCTTGTAATCCCAGCATTTGGGAGACTGAGACCAGAGGATCTGGGTTTGCAGCCAGCCTCAGCTACCTAGTGAGGTACTCTGCAACTTAGTGAGACCCTGTTTCAAAATAAAGAATAAAAAATAGGGCTGGGGGTATAGCTCAAAGGTAGAATGCCCCTGAGTTCAATCCTCAGTACCCCAATAACTAAATAAATAAATAAATAAATAAATACAAATAAACAAACAAAAACCTTTTGTATCCTTGGTCTTCCCAGGTCCCCACGACAACCCCATAATATTAGCAGTGTAGGTATTAGAGTTTCTGTTTCTCAGTAGTAGCCAGGGTCCAGGGGCTGAGAAGCCAATGGCTCCATCCAGTAGGAAAGGGAACTGGGGCTTGGCATGCTTCAGTAACCTGCCACTGGTCCCAAAGCTTCTAATGTCCAAGGAAGGATTAGAAGTCAGTTCCGTCTGCCTTCAAAGTCCAATGTCACACTATGCCATGTGCATCTCCACAGTGAATACATTTTTCTGTGGGCGTGGGTGGACAGTGGTCATAGGAAGGAAAGGACAAATATCACTTATAATTGGGTTGGGAAGATGAGCTTGGCTGGTGTTGTAATCATGCTGGAAACTCTTCACTTTTTCTCTCTCCTGTAATATAGGGATATTGGAATATAAGTGGAGGAAAAGGATATTATTAGAGTGACAATGCATCTATTTTAATTTATTATTTTTCTAAAGGATCGAAGAAAGGGAGAGAATGTCGCCAGCCTTTGGTATTTTTGCAACAGTGGTTAATACATTTTAACCACAATGTGATGACTTTTACCACATTTCATAACCACTTTCCTTATGGTAGAGGGTGCTAAACTACCTCCTTGAGAACTGGTGCTCTACTGGTCCTCACTGTGAGGGATGGAAGGAAGAGAGTTGAAGAAGCAAAGAAAACCTTAACTTGTTAAAAATCACTCTGTCTTGTGTGTGTTGGGGTGGGGGGTCCACAGTCCACAGTCCACAGTCAACTCTAGCCCACCGTCTCTCTTCCTTTCTTCCTATGCCCCGCCGCCTCCCCATTTCTCTCCCTCCAATTAAGGCTGTACAGCACTCCCTTCTAACGAGGGGCTGTGTGTGAGTGCTTCCTAATGATTTCATTTTCAACATGTCATGAGTCAGGAGGCAGCTGGGAGCAGAGCGGCTTGGTTTGAGCAGCCCTGGCTAATTAGGTTTCTGCTGCCTTCTTCCTGGCCCACCCCCCCACCAGCCAGCGCCCTGTCATGCCCTCGGTTGGACTGCATTCCACTGGCTGTCTTGGTTAATTTGAAGATCTCACACAGAACTGCACCATCTTCTGCGTTTATTAAGGGTTTCTCTGCTGGGGCTGATAATGCCAGAAATAATTAGCCAATTCTTCATCCCCCGAGATACGTACTCAGTGGGTGATCTTGTAGTGGACAGGGAGTGTGGACACTGTTCAAGGGACATTTGTCAATAGGTAGGGGCATTGGGGGCTGACAAAATGACTGGCAGAGCAGTGTTAGAAGCTAGTTCAGGGGCTGATCTGCTAAGGTTCTTGCAAAGTCGTTCTTGAACAGCAAAGGATTACTTTGCTCAGGCTACCACTAAAAACCCATTGAAACCCACTGCAAAGGACAGAGAGCAGGAGGGACCTTTAGCTTCAGTTGCTTCTCTTTAAGGGGCTTCTGATGTAGGCAAGGGAGTGGGAAGAAGAGGGTTCTAGTCTCTGTCTGAAGGTGTTTGGGGGCCTCCTGGCTCACTCTGTTTCTGGTTTTATCTTTGGGTCCCCAGGACCTAGCACAATGCCAGTCACATGGTAGACACATGATAGACATTCAGGCATTCTATGTTGAACTGGGGTTGTTCGTGCCTTTTCTAACACCATGGAACAAATGGTCCCTGGCTTCAGTGAAACTTTAAAATTGAATGTCTGTTATATCATCAGAGTTCAGGAAGGAAGAAGGGAAGCAGGTATTTTAACAGAAAGAATTTAATATAGGGCATAGGATAGACGAGTTACAGAGGATGGGAAAGTAAAAACAGCAAATGAGATAGTCCAGATGTGAAAACTGAAGGGAGCAGTGACTGCCCCTAAGCTGGGGAACAAAGGAAAGCAAAGACTAGGCACTGGGGGGGGGGGAACTCCTGGAATGAGGGTCCAGACCTCTGATTAGGTGACGCCCCTGAGATGTAGTGACATCTGTGCAAAGGCAAAAATGGGCAGATTCTGGCAGTGCTGAAAGCAACTAGAGGCTTGGCAACTTGCTGCCTCGGGTTAGGGAAAGGGCAGGGGAGGCTGGGGACGGGAGGTGAGGACTTGGGAGGCATTGCTTTGCTGGGGAGGTGTTTAAAAGAAAGGGTACAAACAGGAGGAAGAAACAAGGCCTTCCCCTCCTCCAGCCTCCATGTCTCTACCATGTTGGCAGAAGCAGCACTCCCCTCCCCAAATCCAGCAGGCAAAGGAGAATTGCAGTTTGCAAGCCTAGCATCGCCAGCACAAAGCACAATAATGAAGGGTGGATTTGGGACAAGAGAGACAGGAGTTGAAAAGTAGCAAACCTATTAGATCCTAGGTTCCACAGTAGGTCTTAGAAACCCAGAGGCGAATCTAGGCTCTCAGAGCTGACAGTCTATCCAGAGCTTACAGACTGGGGAGATGCCGTCAATAATTACAAACAGCTAATTAATGACCACTACAAAGCATATTTTAAAGCAGGTGTACTGGGCACAGTGAGAGCACGTCACAGAGTGTCATGAACTTGTTTGGTGTCTGAGAGGCTCCTCTTGAGGAAGGGACACTTAAGATGCAGTCTGAAGGGTGAGGAGGAGGACTTAGCAAAGAGAGAGGGAGGAGGGAGGGAGGGAGCCACAGAGGAGCAGCAGGAGCCCAGGCTGGCTGGTGGGAGGAGGATGTTGGGGCATTCGAGGAGCTGACATGGAAGAGCATCGGAGTAGGTGAAGGGAGAGTGACATGAGTGTCCCTGTGCAGGGCTCAGGGCTCCAATCCTGCCTCCTGGTGCTGGTGAAGTCCCCTCCTAGCTCCAGGACAGACAGCCCTTTCCTGCCGAGCTCCACCCCCATCCCCTCCTCCGGCACTTGGTTCCTTGTCTGCTTGGGCTGCCCCTTGGGTTGCTCTCTTCCACTGCTCTGCGGTCCTCGTGCTGATAAATAATTTTCTGTGTGTTTCCATTCCTCCCATCTTGCCTTCCCTTTGCTAAACTTGGAGCAGTAACTCAATAGATGATTGATTTAACCTCACTCGTAGTAAAAATTGCAAATCAAACTCTCCTTGAGACATCATTTCTCATCTCTCAAATTGAAAGATATGTTAAAAAAAAGATAGCAAGCGGTGAGCATACAAATGTGAAGAAGTGGGCACTCTCATGCTTTGGTGTGGGAGGGCAAATTCATGCAAACTTTACAGAAATTAATTTGGTAGGATAAATCAAAAGAGCTTCATACATGTGCACAACTCCTACGACTGTAATTCCACTTCTAGGAGTTTACCCTAAGGAGACTACAGTCAGGCTCCGTGTCTATGGATTTCCACATTGTGGGCTCAACCAAACATGGATTGAAAAAAATACCACATCCGCTGAATATATATGGGTATTTTCTTGTCATTATTCCCTAAGCAATATGGTATGAAAAGATTCACCTAGCATTTATATTGTATTAGGTATTACAAGTAATGTAGAGATGACTTTACATATAGGGAGATGTGTATAGGTGATAGGTGGATGCTTCACCATTTAATATAAGGGACTTGAGCTCCCATGGATCTTGGTATCTGTCTGGGGGGAGATGGGGAAGGGGAGTCCTGAAACCATAATAATCTTCTGGAGATACGGAGGGATTATTGTATCACAGATGTACTCAAAGTTATGGCTATAAAGATATTTCATGGCCTCATTTTTTATACTGCTAAACTAGCTACTTATTCAACAGCTGAGACTGGATAAGTAAACCATGGCATACGCACATTGTTGGAGCCTTCCAAATGAAGCTTAGTGATTTGCCCAGAACCTTGGGAAGACCTGAGTCCCAAATTTTGGTTCCTGGCGTTATCAGCTTTCCTTCTCCGGAAAGCCATGGAATTGCTGGAGCCTTAGTTCCCTGGAGGAAAGGGAGGACTGTGTCTTCTTTAGCGGGGTTGTTGTGAGGTTGGGCATGGTAATGGGGTTGTGGGTAGAGTGAAACCTCTGTCTTTGTGGGGTTTATGGACCCTGAAATAATTTCACCTTCACTCTAGAGTCTGTTCAGGCCAGGCTGGCCTCTGTTACCCCAGGGAAAGAGGACCACAGTGGCACCTGTAGCTTTGGCAGTCCAAAAGCTGAGTTTGGCATGATTTCCCGCCATATCATGTATCCCTCAGACTTCCTAAACTCTGGACTGGAGGAAGGAGGAGAGCTAAACACTGAGGTGCATGTGGGACACACAGGGTCCCTCCCTCATGGCAAAGCTCAGAAGGGTACAAGGGAGAAGGGCCAGATTTGAGTTTTGGATTCTGTCTCACCATCTTGGTGAGGCCTGGCTGTCCTGATTAAAATCTCAGCTCTACCTTGTAATGGCTATGCGTATTCGTCAAGGTTCTCTAGAGAAACAGACCAACAGGATGTAGACATAGATGTAGGTATTTAAGAGGAGGGTTATCACGGAAGCTGAGAAGTCTCACAACTTACTGTCTGTAAGCTGGTAAACCAGTAATGCTGGTGATGTAATTCAGTCTGGGTCCAAAGACCTGAGAATTTAGCGTTCTGATATCCAATGTCAGGAGAAGATGGATGTCCCAGATCAATTTGAGAGAGCTAATTTGTCCTTCCTCGACCTTTTTTTTTTTTTTTAAACATGGGTCATCAATGAATTCCAGGATGCCTACTGACATTGGAGATGGTGGATATTCTTAACTCAGTTTACTGATCCAGATGCTAATCTCAAGTAGAAATAATCCAAGTGCCCATCAACCAATGAATGGATAAAAAATTGTAAGACACACATATTATTCAACCATTAAAAATGAGTTTCTGCCCTTTGTGACAATAGGGATGGAACTGGATGTCATTATGTTAAGCTAAATATCTCAGGCACAGAAATAAAATACCACATGATCTCACTCATTTGTGGAATCTAAAAAAGTTGATCTCATAGCAGTTGAGAGTAGTATGATGGTTACCAGAGGCTGAGGAGAGTGAAGGGGAAAGAGAAAGGGTTCCCCCTTGACCAGTGGGGATTGAATTATGGTTAGATAGGAGAAAAAAAATTTGGTGTGCAACTGCACAGTAGGGTGACTATAGATAATGATGGTGTCTATGTTTGTAAAAAGCTACAAGAAAGGATTTGAATACTTTCACCATAAAGAAATAATAAACATTTGAGAAGATAGATATGTTTATCCTGATCTGAACATTATGTAATATATAAATGTGTCAAAACATCACATGGTACCCCATAAATATATATATATATATATATATATATTTATGTATCAGTTAAAAAAAACTTTAAAAAATGGAGAAAATATTAGTCCTCTATCAGAGGAGTAGCTGGCAAAGATGTTCTCCCACTCTGTAGGCTCTTTTTTTAGGCTCTTGATTGTTTCCTTTGCTTTTCAGAATTTTTTTTTTAACTTGATAGAGTCCCATTTATTAATCCTTGGTTTTATTTTCTGAGCTTAGCTTTGGCGGTCTTATTGAGAAAGTCTTTACCGGTACTTTTATGTTAGAGAGTTGGTCCTATGGTTTCTTCTAGTAATTGCATAGTTTCTGGCCTATAGATCTTTGATTCATCTTGAGTTCATCTTTGTGCAGGGTGAGAGGTGGGGATCTAATTTCAGTCTTCTACATATGACATCCAGTTTTCCCAGCACCCTTTGTTGAAAAGGCTGTCTTTAGCTTATCTCTTCCAGAGACACCCTCTCAGACACACTTAAAAACAGTGTGTTACCAGTTACCTGACCACCCCTTAGCGCAGTCAAGTTGACATATAAAATTAAAGACCCCTCCATGTGTCCTGAGGCAGGGGACTTGAGCTTTTGAACTTCAGTTTCCACATCTACAATAGGGATCATAATGGATCTTACCTCATAGAGCTGTTGCAGGGACTAAGTGAAGCACACATGAAGAAGTGCTGAGAATGTGGCTGGGAAAGGCTCAATATGTTGTAAAAACCCCACAGCCAAGGGAGATGGTAGGCTGCATCGCCATGTCCTCAGTGGCACTGTGGTGTGTTGGCAGGAGGGAGAAGAGAGATGGTGGACATGT
>PVLC010003812.1:0-92351 GCA_004027655.1 Graphiurus murinus
CGGTACTGGGGATTGAACTCAGGGGCATTCTACCTCCGAGCTATACCCCCAGCCCTATTTTTTTATTCTTTATTTTGAAACCAAGTCTCACTAAGTTGCGGAGTGCCTCACTAGGTAGCTGAGGCTGGCCGCGAACCCGGATCCTCCGGTCTCAGCCTCCCGAATGCTGGGATTACAGGCGTGCGCCACCACGCCCGGCCCAGCTAACATTTTAATAAATTAAAAGAAATTTTAAAAGAAAGCACTTCTCAGTGAACCAGGAGACATTCATAGCAGGATTGTATGTGCGGGTGCTGTTAGTAACAAAGCAGCACAAACTAGGTGGCCTAAACAGTAGAAATGTATTGTCTCAGTTGAGGAATATAGGAATTTGAGTAGAGTTGGTTCCTTTTAAAGACAGTAAGGGCAAAAAAATCTGTTCCAGGTCTCTTGCTTCTTTTCTGGGAATTTGCTGGCAATGTTTGGTGTTCCTTGGCTTGAAGACATATCACTGAATCTCTGCCTTTCTCTTCACATAGTATTCTGTGTGTGTGTGTGTGTGTGTGTGTGTGTGTGTCTGTCTGTCTTCAAATTTCCCCTTTTTAAAGGACAATAGTCATATTGGATTCAGGCTCAATCTAGTGACCTTATTTTAACTTGATTATCTCTGTAAATAATTATATCTATAAATAAGGTTACATTCCATGGTACTGGACACACGAAGTTCAATGTATGAATTTTTGGAGGGCACAATTGAACATACAACATGTCATTTTTAAAAATGCCAGGCATGGTGACATACACCTGTAATACCAGCCACTAGGGAGGATTGCAAGTTGGAAGCCAGCCTGGGCAACTTAGCCAGACCCTGACTCAAAAATTAAAAGGGTTGGGGATGTAGCTAAGTGGCAGAGTGCCCCTGGGTTCAATCCCCAGTACTGCAAGAAAAAAAAGATAAATATCAAGGGTGTAAAAGTAGACATTCTCTAAGTAAATTGATTTATTTATAAAAGGTATAGTACCATGTTTATTTGTAAAGACAAAGAAGAAAACACCATTACTAAAAGAGACCCAGAAGGAATCCAATAGTCCACAATGAAGAATGCCTTCACAGGTTCAGTTAGGAAAAAATGGTTCATTTTCTATTTTGTGGGATTTTGCATGGAGGCTGGTGTAGAGCAGGGTGGTTGTGAGAGATGCCTTATAAAATGGCACTGCATGACCTTTCCACCATTTAAGTCTTTTCTGTAGTCCAGTCATCCAACCCTCCCAACAGTTCTCTAAGATGGATATTATTATCCTAATTTTCAAATGAGAAATTTAACATCAGCTAGGTTAACACCATTACTCTAGGCTCTGTTTGGCAAATGACGGGGCTGAGATTTGAAATCGGACTGCCCTGACTCCAGACCATCCCATGTAGTGCCCAGGTAATTTCATAAGTGTCATGATTGAAGACCAAGCCTTCATATTTGCACTGGACTCAAAAGACGTTTTCAGCACACTTTCCAAAGAGTCAACAGCCTCTTGAGGGGGAAACAATTGTTTATCATTGACATCGCCTGACATGTTGGCTCAACACAATAGATGTTCAATAAAGAATATCTTTGTGAAGTCAGTATAGAGCTATAAATCCTCGGCTATAAGACTCATTTCTTAACATAAGGCACTAGCACTTATTTATAAAAAATAAAAAGGAGCTGAGCATGGTGGCATACACCTTTAATCCCAGGACTTGGGAGGCTGAGGCGGGAGGATCACAGGTTCGAGGCCAACCTCAGCAACTTAGCAAGGCTCTGGGTAACTTAGGGAGAACCTATTTCCAAGCAAAAAATAAAACAGGGCTGGGGCTGTAGCTTGAAGGTATAATGCCTCTGGTCAAGATCCCCCAAATCACAAAAAGGGTGCTGGGGATGTAGCTTAGTGATAAAATACCCCTGGGTTCAATCTCCATATGACAAAAATAATAAAGAGGTCCATGTGCAGACCGTCTTCTCCATGAGCTTCTCCCACCCAATTCTGCCTGCTACAAATGCCTACTAACCTACCACCAAGTAATTTCCCACGAGGATGGGGCTTTAAGAGGCAAAGTGTGGCACTCTCCACACCATCCTCCCCTGATTTCATTCCCCTACATCTTTCAGTTTGTTGGGAAACTATTTTACTGGGAGTTTTTGGGTGAGAAAAATAGACACCAAAAGACGCTACTAAAGAAAATGGACTCTTTGCCCTTTAAAGTACTAATTTTTGCTAGGCATAGTGGCACACGCTTATAATCCCAGCACTTCGGAGGCTGAGACAGGAGGATGGAAGGTTCAAGGCCAACCTCTGCAACTTAGTGAGACACTGTTTGAAAATAAAGAATAAAATAGGGCTGGGAGTATTGCTCAGGAGTAGAATGTTCCTGGGTTCAATCCCCAGAATCACAGTAACACACACACACACACACACACACACACACACACACACACACACCTAATTTTTACCACCTCTGCGGATGGCATAAGTCATTTGTCAGTTTTCTTGGGCAATTCTAGAGGTTTGCTACAAGCTATAAGTATATAGCTTCATAGAAGTATTTGTATCCCTGGCAAGATAAGCAGACACAACCTAAAAGGCCAACTCTTAAAAAAAAGAAAATGCTGAGAAATAGGGTAGCCTAGGTGGTTCTTCCCCAGATTCTCATCAATTGCAAACCCTACTAGCAAGCAAAGTTAACTTGCTATTCAAAAACAACAGCCTTGCAGGATGCAGTGTCACATGCCTGTAATCCCAGTGTTTGGGAGGCTGAGACAGGAGGATCACAGGTTCGAGGCCCACCTCAGCAATTTAACAAGATCCTTAGCCATTTAGCAAGATACTGTTTCAAAATGAAAATAAAAAGGGCTGGAGGTGTAGCCCAGAGGTAGAATACCCCCTGGTTCCATCCCCAATACCAAAACAAACAACAAACACCTTTGTTTTCTGAGCAGTCTGCCCTGCTTGGGTCTCCAGAGAGGGTCTACAGTGTAAAGAGATTTGAATTAGACGCGGAAGTACAGAGCACAGAACTGAGGCGGAACAGAATATCCCCTGACTTTGCAGAGTTTCCACCTGCATTTGCCTTTAGATGGTATTACCCTACATCTTCTTTTCCATCTGCTCCATTTGTTCTGAGTATTGCCTTGCTTTACTTTCAAGGAAAAGCAAAGAGATTTGCTGCTCTGAAAAGTTCTAACACTTGGCAGTTTTGATTTTTCTTAAAGGGGTAAAAACTGCATCAATCCACATCATCCTCCCCTTTCCAACACACACACACACACACACACACACACACACACACACACACACACACACACACACATCCCCATCTTCCTGGAAGACGAGCCGGTATCTCAGAAGGTTGTGGAAGAGACAGAGAGGTCAACATAGTCCCAGCTTTTCAGAGACCCCTGTCACGTTGGGGTTACCGGCTGCAGTCGGGTCTGCAGCTCCGGGGAGATAGTACCCACCCAGTGTGAGACTCCGCTGATCCGGAAATACAGAGGGTTTAAGGCGACACAAATGTCAGGGCAGAACTTTCAGACTGGCTGAGTCCTATTTCAACGTGGGCGACTGTTCCTGAGAGCCCAGCCCTGGGAATCGGGCAGAATGAAAACACGGAGAGCAGTTTGGCCAAGAAAAAAATGATCGTCGTGAGCGAATGAACGCTCTGAACACTGCGTTAAGCGCGCCCCCCACCCCAACTTGGGACGGGTTCCAGACACTGGGGTGGGCTGAGGTTCTCCCGTGCACCCCCCCCCAAGTGTAGACTTCTTTGAGATGGCCAAGGCTGTTAAGGATGGGGGAGGGAACGGACTGGATTCTGAATTTGTGAGTTCTGGCTCTGAAATACCATTCCTGTGACTCCCAGGCCGACACTCAGCCCAGCCTGAGGGACGACAAGAGATAGGATCGCGTCCCAGTGCTTCCCCAGAGGGGTAAGGCTCTCCGGAAGGAATCTGAGAGTTTAATTAACTACCCCCCCCCCCATGCACACACCCGCACCAAAGGAAAAGGAACCCTAGTAGGCACCCCGAAACTGTTTGATCAGAGGAAATTGGGTTTGTCTCTTTTCCCCTTTTACCCTTCCTGTCTTTCAACCCGTCAGGATTGTTGTTTGGGGGGTGGGATGAGGGAGGCATAAAATCGGGGGCGGGGCCCAAGAGCATCCGGGCCGCACTTGAGAACCTGGGCCGCGCCTTGGTGAACTTCTGCAGACCTCCGGCCCGCAGCTCCGCGGGTCCCTGCGCGCTTGCACGCCGCCCGCACGCCCTCCTCGCCACCCTGCGCCCGGGCGCCCGCGGGATCCCGGCCCCAACCTCGCCTCTCGGGGCCGAGCGGGGAGCGTGCGGGCGCGCGCCGAGCGGCCTGTATCCACCGCGCCGTCCGCTCCGCGTTTTCGCTCGCGCCGGGCCCGGCGGCCGGGGGCGGGGTGCTCGGCGGCGCCGCGGCGCGGGGCTGGGGACCCGAGCGCACTCCGCCAGCAGCCCGAGCAGCGGCCGCCGCTGCCCGACAGCGCGCCCGGGGCATGCCATCCTCGCGCCGCCCGCGCTGACTCCCCCCGGCCCGGCGACTCTCTGCACTCGCTCCGGATGGTTGGCCAGCTGCGCGCCCTCGCCCAGCGCTGACGCCGGATCGCAGCTCCCTCCGCAGCCCCGCCGCGGCGCCCAGGATCGTGCATCGGAGCCTGTCCCCGGGCGGGTGAGTGGCCGCCGAGCTCCGGGCGCGCTCTGCAGAGGGGGCTGCGGGGCGGTGGGGAGGGCGCAGCGCGCAGAGCCGGGCACCTCGGCTCGCACCGCGGGGGATCTGTGATACTCAGACCTAGATTGGGTGGCAGGAAAAAAAAAAAAGGGAAAAGGGCAGATTCGGTTTGCTGGGCTGTGTAGGCAGTGAACGCAGGTATGGGCTGCGGCACCAGGAGCGATTCAGACAGGCTGCCGCATGGTTCCTGTTTGCTGCATCACGGCCGACGCTTCCCCTGATGTCTCCTGCGTGGACACCTTTGCAGTGGCCGGAGAGTCGGGGCGACGCCGGGCGCTGGGAGGCCGGGATGCGTCGGCGCGTCCCTGCGGCTTCGGATCGCCTGTCACCTACTGGCGTCTGGAGGGAGGGAGGGTCTGGGTTCTCTCCTAATGCTGAGGAAAGGGCTGGTGGCTTTTTGGCAGGGACGCAGCAAATTCCCCCCTCCGTCGCGGTGATGTCGTTTTCTGAATCTAGAGCATAAATGGGAAAGAATGGGAGAGTCTTCATCCCTATAGGCAGAAAAAGTTGAAGAAACTAGGCATGTTAATCATTACCAGGATGCAGCAGAAAGCTGTTAAAATTTCATTGCCCTCTAAGAAAGGCAAATGGCATCTCCAGTGACTCTTGGCAGCTCCATGTTATTTTTGGGACTTTGGGGGAAATTGTCCACAGATTGTTTTCACGAGGCTGAAGAAGGGGGGGGGCTTCGCGGGGGACGGGGGAGGTCGGGAGGATGGCTGGCACCACACTGAGTCCTAGCTTGCTTAAGGAGAATTCCAAATCCCAAGCCAAAACGTTCTGTTGCTGGTTTGAAAGCGCATCAGAGGCAGAACTGCGGCAATGAGCACGGTGAAGAACGCACGTGGGAACCCACCGAAAGGACGAAAACGCAAAGATTTTGCCTCTCCCGCGGAGTCCAGATACACTCCTGCTATATAAAGGGTGCATATACTTGTGGCTTTTAGGATAGGTTTTATTGGAGGCAGGTTATACTTAATGAAATGGTGTCCTGTATGTTCGTCTGCATGCAGTTTTGTGACGGCCTCATTTTAATCAGCACTTGGGAAGGCTGTGTCTCGCGCTGTTACGTAATTGACATGGTTCACCATCAGATATTTTTAAATGTACTTTCTGTCTCATCAGACAGGCTCAAGGTGTAGACGGGTGAGGGTGGCTAGTGTTTGCCCTCACCCAGCTCCAGGTGTGCGAGCTCAGCTGTTGCCTGTCACTTAGGTGACAACTGGCCTTTTCCCACTAAGCCCTTGCCGGCTCCATTATCCTCAGTGAAGTGTCAATGTTCAGCCGGCCTTCTATTTTCAAGAGTGGGGCTGTAGCCCCTTGGGAGGCGGCAGCCTTGTTTCACCCTCCCCAACAATATGTCTGTCTTCAGACTCCAGGAAAGAAAAGAAAAAAACCATGACAGCAAGACAGATACATTTTGAATTGAACACTCACTTAATCTAAAAATTCTGTTTTAATCAAGACAGCTCAGTAAGGATGACGCAATATTTGTCCAGCCCTTTTCTCTGGAACAATGTTTACTCCCACCAGGGGATTTTAAACTTAAACAGCAGCCATTCATCTTGCTGTCTGGTGGAGACCGGTTCATTTTGCCTTCAATGTGGTCCTAGTCTAGGTGGCTGGGCTTGGCCTGGGACAGGAATCTGTCATTGTAGCCAGCTGGAGCCCAAAGAAGCAAAACACGGCACCTGCTGGTACCAGAGGGTTTCTAAATGCCATCAACTGGCAGTCAGGAAACAGAAGGAGGTATTTTACAAGCTCTTCCAGAAATGTTTATACAAAGGATTTAAAGGTTAACAATGCATGTGCTCTACATATTAAAACTGAAAGGTGCTAGAAATTAATGAATGTTACCCACAGTCAAGGGTTAGCACATTTGAGGATGAACTAAAAAACTCTTAAGTTTAATAAGTCGTCACTAACATAGTGATTCATACTTATGAGTAAGCTGCAAAAGAAAGGAAGGAGAGAAGGAAGGGAGGGAGGGAGGGAGGGAGGGAGGAAGGAAGGAAGGAAGGAAGGAAGGAAGGAAGGAAAAAAACTGGATGGTGCATAAAGATAGACACATTGATGTGAGTAAATGGGTTTAGTAAATTAATTTTTTCCATCCTTAATTTAGTACTAATGTTGATTTGCCACTCAGTAAGCTGGCCTATTCATATACATATATATATATATATATATATATATATATGTGATATATTTTAATTAAGTAACAGATTCAATCAGTTCAACCAGTAATACCAATGAAGCTTTTAAAGTTTACTATGTTTTTAGAATCAAGGTCCATGGGACCACCATTTGTCTTTACAATAAAAAGAGTTGTAATGAGTCAGCTTGGCTCATGAAAATAAAATTCAGTATGAGCTGGGAAGAGAAAGAGCCCTTATTGAGTTAATAGCTGAACTATTATAGAGTTGTTTCTAATAGTCTCTCCTAGGACAACTCTGAAAAGAAACAAAAACAGTTAAGTTTTGTAATTTCCTTAAGGATTTTCCAAAGTAAGTTGACATATAGGTTTAAAATGTATCATTGTAAGATAATTTCTCTAAAATCTACAATTACTCAAAAGTGAAATACAAAGAATTGAATATTGTGGGTGATTATGAGTTTCATGAAATGGAACAAGAGTCTTTAAAATTTATTTTCCAGTAATTAACTCTTGGAATTGTCTATCTCTATATCTTGGGTTATCTAATATTAGGGGAAATAATTTACAATAAAGATTATCATTTACTTGTATTCTAATTATTAATGTGGTTTATAAAGAGTAAATCTTTCCTTTTAAAGAAGGAAAGTAATTTGGGGGGGGTTGTTTTTGTTGTTTTGTTTTGGTAATGGGGATGAAACCCAGCAGCATTCTACCTCTGAACTACACCCCCCAGCCCTGTTCTTTGAAACAGGGTCTCCATAGTTGCTGAGGCTAGCCTTGAACCTGTGGTCCTCCTATCTCAGCCTCCCAACTGGGATTACAGGGATGTACTACCACATGTGGCTGAAGGAAAATAATTTAAAAAATCAAAGTGATTCTCATCTGTGCATAGAAATGTTAAAGATATCACTTGACCCCTCCCTTTGGGGAATATAGCTCCGTTTTCTCCATGCTAATATAAAATAATATCAGCTAATTCTTATTAGTGTGACAATGTTAAAATTGATTTAATCTGCATGTAATTGTTGCACAATAAAAAGGAGTTAGGAAAGTGAATGAGTTTTGTTTCTTGGTTGTTGATTGGGTTTCTAAGGCACCATTCTTTTTCTTCTGGTCACAGAATAAAAGATTGCCATATTGCAGGCTAATATCCTTAGAAAGTCTGTGTGAGCCAGTGAGTTGGGAGAGGGACGTACAATAATTCTGGTGCCAAGTCCTGCATTGCTGCAGTTCCTCGAAACCTCAGACAGCATATGGAGCCAGCACTCCAGAGTGCCAGGGACCAGTTTTCCATGGGGAAAACTGGCTGCCCATTAGCTTCTGAATCTCTCTACCTGTGGATATCCACAAATGTAATGCCTCAGCACCTCAGTAACCCATAACCACACCTCCATCCATGGTGGTGCTGAGCTGAAGTTAGGAAATTAACACCATTTGTGTTAGTGAAGGAACATTTTGGAGCAGCAGCAAAGGCCTGGCCTGAAATGGCACAGAGAATCTGAGTAAGCCTTTGTATTCCTTCCCTTCTCCCCTTTATAAGTTGGAGCATGCTGATGTCATGACACATCTGGCTCAGAGATATGAAAGAATAATCAGATCACTGTCAGTGTGCCAGAATGACACGCTTTTTCCAAGAGCTGTACCTGAGCCCCTGGTCCACTGGCAATGACTATTCCCAGTACTGGAGGGATCAGACCTCTCGAGGAGAACGTGCTAATTCTCCCCATGTCTGCTGTGTGTGTGTGTGTTTAGCCTAAACTCTAAATGCATTTGGTCATTTTTGAAGGGATCTCTCTAGGAACAAGAATGTTGGCCCAGTCTTAATGGATCAGACCCTTCCAGATTCATTTTCCTTTAAAGAGAGATTTTATGTTTAGAATAAAAGTGTCATCATGGCAGATGCCAATATAAACATTTTAAACTTAGAGCCATAAATGAGCAAGCAACTGTCATCTAGCTTTACTTAAACCCCACCGCCCACACCCCTAGGTTTGGTCCTAAGTTATCCTAAAAATCAACGTACCAATTAAACTGTAGTTGCATTTTCTCCCCCACTGGTAGATTCAGGGTAATTCTTAGGAGAGATCCCTTTCATTTCTGGTGGATTACACTTAAGGAAAAAAGTCAGGGCTGTGTTATTTCAGTTGTCCTGGTGCTGAAGTCATAGACTCCTTTCTAAGAGTTTTGTCCCAGTTGTTGATTTATAGCACCCACCAGCTTTTCTGTCTCCTTTTCTCATTGGGTCTCTGGCAAGAAAGATTTGTCAATAATGCAGTGGAAATACTGCTGTTAGATGTAGCCCTGTGCCTGGAGTCCTCTGTACTGTGTGCACTCCCTCAGCTGCCCTTTTATCTGAAGAACTGATCCCACAGCTCACAATTATGGTCTTTGACTTTGGTAACAATTCTGTTTGAAATGTTTCCAATTACATACAATATTGGCGGCATGTAGCAGCTGCATGCCAAAAAGCATTGCAAAGTGTGTTCCAAGAATCAGGCTGTGATTGCTTTTAATTTAAATAAAGGCTATTTGGTTTCCTGTGATGTTTTTTATAACCACCTTTTCCTTCATTTGTGTTGTCTTAAGAAAAAAAAAAAAAGTCTAATACAAAGTAGCTACCACTTAATGTGATACAATATTGGCCCTAGTTTTCTAGGATGCTGTTTGCTTTGAGTAAGCACAAGGGGCTTTTTAAAGAAGGTGTTTTAAAGAAACATTGTAAAGCAGATTGGATTTCCCCAAAGAAGGAAAAGGGGAAAAGTTATCTGATAATATATTATAAGTAGCTAATGTTTTCAAGTTTTTCTCCTTTCTCCTTTAGGGACCTATCATTATAATTATCTTTTTAGGTCCCTAGATATCATTTGATACATTGTCTTCTTTAGATTCCTCTCCTTTTCTTTTTGTAGGTCCTTGAAGAGGTGTTAAGGAAACATTAAAAGGATACAGAGGGTTTAATAAGAACAGAACTAACAGAGGAAGAACCAACAAATAATTTCACTAGCCTGTAAGAACTAAATGCTCCAAATCTGCTTCCTCTTGGCTTGAAATTTCTGAACACTAACCCCTTTTTAAAACTGTGGTGGTTTAAATCTTTTAATAGCTACAAGATATATTTGACTTATTAAATCTGAAAATATACAGTCTCAGGACCTGGAGTGAATGGGTTGGTGATAGGACTAGGGAATTCTGTTTCCAGCATCGTTTGCTGGCCCACCTGAAACATAACACCCAGAGCTAGAGGGGATCAGATGGGTGAGGTGCTAAGATGGTCCTAATTACGATGTTTTTACATAGGCTCTTTCAATCCTGGCAAAAAAACATCCTATAGAATATAGAGCTTCTTTGGGTTGAACAGTAGTTGTCTTGCATAAACGCCAACATCTCTTCTGGCGTTTTTGGAAAACTTCCATCATGTAATAAATAGTGCTGTATAATCCAAATTTGTAAATGCCATGCTTCATGTAGCCCCTGTACAGACAGCTGAAATTAACCCAGGCTGCTGGGGATCACTGAGGATTAGGCTGCTCCCTAAATCCAAAATATGACCAGTCACGAATGCGGAGACTTTTGATCAATTCAGAAGAAAGTGTGAGGTTGGTCTTAGATCAGGGTACTGTGAAGATGTGTCCACTGACCAATAGTTAAGATTTTTTTTCATCCCATTTATCTTTGGATACTATCTTTCAAAATTTTTTTAACTACTTGGAGAGAATTTACTCAGTGAGAGGTACCGATGAGTTTTTATGTTCCTTTACCAGCTGAGCACCCAGCATGCTAGACACCCCCTCAGCCCCCTAAAAGGGCATTGCTACCGTTACAAACCCACAGTGACTATGGTTGAAATAGAAAGTCTGGTTCTTCTGCCCTGGTTAAAATGTTTTCTTTATACACTTGCACACATACACACACAATTCTTTCAGTCTAATAATAATAAACTGCTGTAAGCCATCCTATAGTTTCACCAAGGACATTTGTACTTCTTTTATTTCTTTCATTTCAATGATAAGCCAATAGCATGATAATCTAAAGAAACAACTTATTATCTGTAACTGATACTTCCAATTATGCTACTTACAGGCTTCAATAATCCAGATTCCTTATTTAGGATCTGAAAAGGGACTAGGTAATGTAGCAGGTTCTGCTTTAAAATATCTATTCCAAACCACTTGGGGAACTGTTCAATTTTATGTAAGAAGACCGCTTAGTGCTATAGTATTAAAATACTTGTTCTAATTTATGTCAAGAAGAGATGACATTTTAGATTCTTCTGTGACTATGTAATTAATAAGTATATTCAGTACTTGAATTATATTCATGTTACATAATTTTTAGAAAGAGATAAAGTCAGGTCTGATGTGCATTAGAGAATCCCAGATGTTTCTTGTAAGGAAATACATATGCTCTGTAGGAATTTCAAGCTGCTTTCTGATGTTTGGCTTTGTCCATTGCAAGGATCATATGAATAATTTCATTGAGTTAACTCAGTCCTCATTTACACACATCTAGAGAAAGAAGCCACGGTGATAAATAACTTGCCCCCCTCACCTAGTTCTGAAATGCTTTAGCCTCTTATGTTTTTGTGAATATGGAAGGAGGAAATAAAATATACAGAGATGTTTATTTTTAACCAACTTAATCATATATAAGTTCCCTTTGTGGACTTCTATAAGCTTAAACAGCTTGGCAGGCTAATAGCCAAACACGTGTCCTCAAGTCCTGCCAAAAGTGTTATAAGCAAGACCAGGCTTTCCCCACATTGAAGGGGCTAGAAATGTATTTTTTTAACCTTCTAAATTTTAAGGAATCGACCAGAAAAATCACAAATTACTCTCTTTTTCTCCCTTCCTTCCCCATCGAAACCAAAATGATTATTCATTGTGGTGCTAAAGTAAGGAACTAATAGGAATAATGATATTATGTTGGAGTGGTTTAACCTAGCTTGGCTTGGTTATTCAAGCAGGAAAGAGCCAGGTTACTAGAGTGTATGGTGGATTGTTTTTGATATGGTTATATTTGTGTTGCCTGTAGACACTGGCTTTTTATATATCTATAAAAAGTATATATATACACACACTTTGGTTCAGTATCTTTTAGCAAAGTACTTTGCCCATTTATTCTGGGTTGTTTTTTGTTTTTCTTGAGCAGGGATTCTAGAATAGACAGTAGGAGGATACTCTACTATATTAGTGCAGAAAAAGACAAGTGTTTCTACAGTCTTATCCTGGAAATCATAAAACTCAGACTATAGCTATATGATTTCAGGTCAGCCTCTCTGGGCCTCAGTTACCTCATATATATATATATATATATATATATATATATATATATATATATATAGAGAGAGAGAGAGAGAGAGAGAGAGAGAGAGAGAGAGAGAGAAAATTAGGCTAGATCTCCATATATTAATCAAATGAGTTCATCATAAACCTCTGATGCTTTTTTCAAAATACACATACACAGAGACAGAGAGTTTAATGCAGTAGGCTTTGGGTGGAGATATTTTTTGGTGCTGGTTGGTTGGTTAGTTGGTTGGTTGGTTGATTGGTTTGTTGGTTAGTAGTTACTGAGTACTGACCCTAGGGCCTTGGGCATGCTAAACACTATCTCAACCTCTGAGCTGTACTCCCAGCCCCTGAGTGGGTCTTGCATATTCAGCTTGGGTCGGTCCTCAGTTGATTCCAATGCACAACTTTCTTTGGTTGAATCACTAAATTAGAAGCTTCTAAGATTTACTTTCAATTCTAAAATTTTTTGTTTCTAATCCTGCTAGGCTGAACTGCCTACCTACCTTTGTCTTCCTCCTCCCTCCTCTCTTTTTTCTTTCTCTCTTTTATTTACTCTTTCCTTTCCTGTCTTCCCCTCATCTCCTTCTCTCTCTCTCTCTCTCTCTCTCTCTCTCTCTCTCTCTCTCTCTCTTTCTCTCTCTCTCTCTCTCTCTCCCCTTTCCTTTTCTCTTCTGTTCATTCATTTACTCATTCATTTTTGTGTGTCTGTGTGTTTGTGTGTGTGTGTGTGTGTGTGTGTGTGTGTGTGTGTGTGTGTGTTACTGAGGATTGAACCTAGGGGATATTCTATCTCTGAGCTATACCCCCAGTACTATTTTATATTGTATTTTGAAACAAGGTCTTGCTAGGTTGATGAGAGTCTCACCACTTGCTGAGGCTGTCCTTAAATCTGTGATCCTCCTGTCTCAGCTTTCCAAGTACTGGGTTACAGGCATGTGCTACCACGCACAGCTTCATTCATTCATTCTTACTGGCTATTTTCATCATTCATGGTGCTATCAAAATATTATATATGTCCTTTTAACCCAGGGGTAGGAAGATCTTGTGCTGTGCCTGTGACAGATGGCAATTCACGTCATAGATGAACCTGGTTTGCTTACCATCCCACACCCTATGCCCAAAACAGTGCCTGGAACACAGTAGACCCTTGACAAAAATGGAGAGCCAGAAACAAAGCAGTTTCTTGACAATATAGCATGTTATGTTTTCAAATAATATGCTTTCTATATTTTTTGTCAAGTTACAAATACCTTTTAGGTAAAGTACCTCCAAACTTAAAGGGTGTAATTGTTCACCTGAAAAACAACATAATAAATTATTTTTCAAATATTTATCATACTCTATAGCATATTTTTTGTATTTTTTCCAGATTAATAATTGGCCTTTTTCTTTTAATTTGAGGTGCTTCCCCTGAAAAGGTATCTGGAGCCTGACCCAAAAGGATATTGAGCATTTTATTCAACAGTGCAATTTTTTAAAAAGTACAATTAACATACTGCTAAAAAGTAAGTTTATCCTCTGTCTCCCTACACGTTGAATGGCTATATTTGTTGACTAAGTGATTTCCAATTTTCCATGGTCATTTAATATGTGAGAGTTTAAGAAATATTAACTCAGGAATATCACCATAAAATTTTCAAAACTTATCTGAAAATTATGTTTATTATAATTGTAAGTCCTGTTTTTAAATATTTTGGATTTCAAGTATCTGAAATTTTAAATAAGTCTTTATTAATACAAAGTTCTTAATTCAGAATATGTGTGTTTGTAATTATTAAGCCATTAAGTCCTTCCTTTTCAACAATAGAAATATAAATTCCCATGCTTTGGACTAGGGAAATAATCTTTAAACTAGCTAATTATAGTAATTTTATAGCCAGCAATTATTTTGATCCTTTTGCAGACATAATATATATTTCATAACATGAAGGACTTTCAAACTGTCTACATTTATGCTATGTAGAAGTTCATATCCACATTTTTTGTTCCAGATAGCAAAAAAAACACAATAAAATACACTAAACATATCCTTGGGTTTTTTCATAATTAATGAATCTGAAAGTTTCATAATCAAACATGGGAAAATTCCTGGCTACATAGTTTTATGGAAATTGATTAATAGAGTATATTGCCTATCTTTGAAAACTTGAGTATTTCTTGTCATTATCCATTATTTCTGTTACTGTATGACATACATCGGCTAAATAAAAAGAACTTAAGACCTTAAGCCAATGAGTATTACTGGTATTGTGTTTAGATAGCACGAGTAAAAAGAGGATATTTGATATTTGCATAGTTTACTGGATTTTGTTGTATTTTGCCATTCTTCTGTGAGTTTTTGGTTGTTATTTCCCTCCCCCTTCTTCTGCTGGGAATCAAACCCAGGCCCTTGCACATGCTAGGCATATGCTATACCACTGAGCCACACCCCCCAGCCCCTTGTTTTGTTTTGTTTTTAATTAAAAGAACTTTAAAATTCATCATTCTGCACCAGGTGTGGTGGCACACACCTGGAATCCTAGTACTTGGGAGGCTAAGAGAGCTCTCAGCAACTTAGCAAGACTCTGTTTTCAAATAAAAAATAAAATAGGGCTGGAGGTATAGCTCAGAGGTAGAAGGCCACTGGGTTTCACCCCTAGCACTATATAGACACACACACACACACACACACACACACACACACACACACACACAATCACCATTCTAAAGCCTAGCTAACTGTCCAGTTTCCTTTGGACTTTTTCAAAGGGTAGGTATGGCCAGTCACAAAATCAGCTGGTTTTCAGTGCTTTTTTTTTTTTTTCTATTGTATACACACTGCCAAATTAAATAATCAAGGCCTCAGAGTGAAAGTTTCTACCTGAATTATCTACTTGAATTGTTTGCATAATGTAACTGAAAACTCTCTTTTAGACATGATATGAAAAGATACTGTGAGGTATTTTATTCAGGAAAGAGATTAAGCCATAGCTAAATAGAGTTTAAGAATCATTTGAGATAAATTGAGAGCTTATTCAAAGTATTGCAGTTTAACTTAATATTTGCAGTTTAACTTTCCTGAAGTTTCACAGTTAATCTTCTTACTTGTACTGGATTTCAAAGTAATATAAGAGGATACATGAGATCATGGCTCATTCCACCTTTCAGGTATCTGTTCAAAAATCATCTGGTATCAGAGAGCCTCCCAGATCACAACATCCCTGCTTCCCCATGGCCTCTACCCCCAATTCCCATACCCATAACCTGCCACATTCTTCTCCATAGCACCTGCCACTGTCTGCTAGGCCCTTATTTACAGCTATCTTCTCCAGGAAGGTGCCTTTCTACTCTCCTGTCCACTGGTTTATCTATCCCCACTGTTAGAGGAGTACCTGGCACATAGTAGGTGCTTAATAAATACAAGCAGACTGCATCTTCTCCTCAATAATATGTAGTATTGAGAAAGTCCCAGTTTTAAGCTTATAATCCCATCCTGGTACTAGGGCAATAAAGTTAGCAAATGACACCCTCATTTTATGAAGTAGGCACTTGTGGACCATTGTAATGTTTTATATGTAAGATAAGGAGAAATAAAATCCAGAATTCTATTTTTTCTGAGATGTTGAATTTTCATTTTGGGCTTTAGGAGTGTTTCATTTTATTTTGCAGCTGAAGTAGAGTTTCTGAGTTGATTCTATCCTATCTGAATAAAACCAGAAACAGATGATAGAGTAGAGGGAAGAGGCTGATCAAACATCCCTGTTTCCATTTCTCCACCCCACAGTGATCGGTGAAATGTAATCTCACAGCAGAGATGCCATTCTAATAAAAGATCGACTGTCTGCAGCAAGGAAGTTATGCAAATCCCTCTTCCTAATTTGCCATGTCACTTATAACCTTTAAAACAAATAGAGCCAGTATCTTCAGACAGGCTCATGGTATTGCCCTGTTTATTAAAATAAGGATGACAAGCAGGCATGGTGGCACATTCCTGTAATCCCAATACTTGGGAGGCTGAGACAGGAGGATTGCAGGTTCAAGGACAGCTTCAGCAAATAGTGAGACCCTGTTTCAAAATTTAAAAAAAAAAAGGGCTGAAGATGTAGCTCAGAGGTAGAATGCCCCTGGGTTCAACCCCCAGGAAGGAGGAGGAAGAAGAAGAGGAAGAGAAAAGAAAACAAGGATGGCAGACTGTGTCATTCACTCAAGAAATCCCCTGATCTAAATTCCAGGGTTGAAAAGCTAATCCTCTAAGTGATTTCATCCAGCTTGCTAGGAATCCTAGTTGCTTAAAGTTATTATTTTAATGTCTATGGTTCCAAGACCTAATCGGCAGTAGGTCAGCTTTCCTGTTAAGAAGCTGAGATAATTTATTTGCCCAGAAATTATCGTGTTTGAACTTGGGGGTCCTTGAAAACAATAAGACTAATACCTCTGAAGCACACAAAGCATTTTGAGTCATCTCACACACAACACTTTCAGATTCATCTAATTTATCCTTCCTGCATCTCTATGTGGAGACCGAGCCAAGGTTAAGCCAATGTGCTGATGAGGAAGCTGCCTGTCAGGTCAAGGTACAGGTTTCTAGGAGCTTCAGCTTGGCAGCTCCTAAATAAATGCATGTTTGCAAATGACGATTTAGAAGCAAAGAACAGCAGAAAGAGAAAGTAAGCAAGCACTCACAGTCTACCCAAAATTGTTTGGCTAATATTTTGTCATTTCATAAACATTGCTGTACCTATGTGTGTTCTACATTTAGTGCTTTTAGATAATCATTGCCTTTCTACTGCTCACTTGCATATGATCTCAGGTAAGTCACTTAATCAAGACATCTTACTCATGCTGTGCCTCATTTTCCTCAATTATAAAATGAAGGGCTTGGTGATTTCTTAAGCAGAAATTTTATTTGATCCTAAAAATGCACACCTGTAATCCCAGTACTTGAGAGGCTGAGCCAGGAGGATCACTGGTTCAAGGCCAACCCCAGCAACTTAGTGAGACCCTGTTTCAAAATAAGAAACAAAATAGGGCTGGGGGTGTAGCTTAGAGGTAGAATTCCCCTGGGTTTAATCTCTAGTACCAATAAACAAACAAACTGGTTTTAGAGGCCTTAACTTTAGGGGGATAGATAATAAGTAACAGATATGAGCTATTATTTTTATAGTCACCATCACTACTAACATCACTGACTAGAATTATTTAGCCATCTACTCAAAGTCTTCATTAGCCAGGTTCATTTTACATCTTTATTCATTATTCAGTGTGGCCAATTCAAAACTCAGTAATAGTGCCAGGTGTGGTGGCACACATCTGCAATCCCAGTACTTGGAAGGCTAAGACAGGAGGATCACAGGTTCAAGGCCATCCTCAGCAACTTAGTGAGATTCTCAGCAATTTAGGGAGACCCCATTTCAAAAATAAAAAAGAACAAATAAAAAGGGCTGGGGTATAGTTCAGAGGTAGATAGCCCGGGGTTCAACCCCCAGTGCCAAAAAACAAACAAACAAAAAACCAAAACCAGTAATAGCTGTGTATTAAGGACTAAAAGAATATGTACTTCCCATGACCCAAGTGTGGTTTAATAGGTTACATCACAGTTCAATATGATAGTCTAAAAAAAAAAAAAAACAAAAACCCCTACAATGATAATGAAAGAGTAAATAATCTGATGTAACAATGGCCTACTTATGTTCAGAGTAAAAATTACAAGTCTGAATACCATGTTTATGCATGGGAAATGTGGAAGATTTCTAAAGTACTCTGTTTACTAACTTGTAACAACTATATTTAAAATGTTTACTGGAAAATGAAGATAATTTCCACTTTAGTTGCATTCCCTAATATTTTTAAGCCGTAATGACACTCTCATCTCCTGCAATGCCCAGATAAAAGCTGGTAAATATGCAGTGAGCTGTGAAACTTTCTGTATTCATCTCAGCTAATACACATTGATATATGTCACCATACCTACTGGCCTGGGTGTTGCTTTTAGGGCATTATAATTAATTAAACCACTAACTTGTCAACAAATCCTCAGGTCTTATTGACATTCTAATTAGGCTGAGCCCAAAGTCACAATCTGGCCCCAGCGGGAAGCATTGTAACATCTGCATTAGGTCTCAGATCAAGTTTGCCTTGTTGAGATGAGCCCAGCCTTGAGCTAGGGTGCATCTCCCAGCAGGGGCACAAGGGACTGTGAAGCGCTGAGCCAATAGGAAGCACTCTATAAAGTGACATTAATAATCACCAGTTTGAATCTGGGTCACCTCAGCCATGACTCAAAGATCAAACGCCATCAGATGGTAATGACTGTGTGAAAGTACTGCAGGAAGGCACTGCATTTCTTAATGACACCTTCCTGGACTTTCTTAGCAGACTGTTAGAGGGTAGAGGCTACTGGTGCCCTTGGTCTGGAGGCCAGCCCTCCAGGATACAGTTGGCACATTTCTGCAGAAATGCTTTCAGGATGGTGCACAAGTGGTATCTGTTGCCCTGGCTACTTAAAGAAATATGCAGAATCTTTCATCTTTTCCTGACCATTTATTCACTTCAAAGTGATGCTGTTTTGCATAACCTCTGCCTTCTTTTCTCATCACTGAAAGAGATATGACACTCGAAAGTGCATGTCAGTCGTGTTTCATGTTAAACTTCTCCAATTTTATTTCAACATGGGGGCATGGTTTTCCTTCCTGTATGCCTTTATTTGAGTCCTGCAGTATGCCAGGTATGATGTTAGGCTCTGGGAATACAGACACTAAATAAGAGTGGTTCTGTTTGGTAAGGAATTAAGATGTAGAAGCACTTACTGGTAATATATTATGGTCAAGATGGGAATAGAGAAGTGCACTAGATTTAGTGGTAAAACAAAGGCAAGACAGATGTCATCTGTCCTGTGTAGAAGGTTATGGAAAGCTTCAGGGAGGAAGGAAAGGTTCAGCTGGGTCTTAAGGATGAACAGGAGTTGGTCACACTATTAGAATTGAAGAATACATTATTTTAAGAACAGTATACAAGAAACATTAGGCAAACATGATGCTCAGTGAATTGCAAATTTTTCTATTTGGCTAGAGGATTGATTCCCTGCTCTAGGTTATAGACTTGTTACCTCCTTTATAAAAACTCAGTCTCAATCAGAAATAAGATAGGATTTGGACCATTTCACTGTGATCCTGTCTGTTTTCTCTGGCTGGTATGAAGCTTCTGAAGAAAAGCTGTTTTCCTCCGTCAAAGTAGCATTTGCCTGGCCAACCGTGTAACAGTGCAAAGACACAGTTCACCCTTGTGTCTTCATTGTTGTATGGGTACAATCTAAACTTACTTATTCTTCAGTTTTACTGCCAGGTTTGACTTTCTACCTTGAGTATTTACATAATGCTAAATGATGAATGTTATACTTTTATGACATTTGCTTTAGTATTGGAAGAGCTTTCTGTGAAAGTTCATGGTTGGGGGTGGGGGAGGTCTGAATGTCACCAAGTGGCCTCCAAATGTATTTTATTGTGTTGGTATCTCTGTTTTGTTTTTACAAAATCTTTTTTAAAGATATTTACTTACTTACTTACTTATTTATTTATTTATTTTTGTGGCACTGGGGATTGAACTCAGGGGCATTCTACCTCCAAGCTACACCTGCAGCTCTTTTTTATTTTATTATTTGGAAACAGGGTCTCACTAAGTTACTGACAGCCTCACTAAGTTGTTGAGGCCGGCTTTGACCTGTGATCCTCCTATTCCAGCCTTCCAAGTACTGGAATTACAAGCGTACGCCACCATTTTTTTTTTTTTTTAATCTTTAAAAGAAAAAAGAAAAAAAAAAAAAACAAGCAGAAATGGTAGACAATAGACTCATACAAGATGAACTATTTTTCACTTCTCAATTATTTCTTGAATTCCTATTTTAAGAAATAATATGAGTCAGCTGAAAAAAAAACACTTTAACAATATAAACTTCCATATTTTTAAAAACAGATTGTGTTTGTTTTTAAAGGTCAAATCACTTCTTAGGTTGGAAAGTTCTGCTGTGTGTTTTAATATGTGGCTCGTCAGTGTGGTCATATTAAAACTGTGATTCAACATATTGTAGAATTCTGCTATCTAGTTGCTCACTGAGCAGTCAGTGTGTTTTCAGGCAGTCTGGCATGTGATAAATATTTTGTAGAATATGTGGCTGAACATGCCAATTTCAAGCTTTACAAGCTTTAATTAATTTTCATACCAGTCAGATGTACTTTGCTTTATTGATGGGAAGTCCACAGACAATGGGATTCAGAGGTGTTGCCCAGATTCATCTAGCAAAGTGGTTTTCAGACTTCTTTTTTAGCTAGCTGAACACTTTTCCTAAACACAGGATTATGTGGAACCCTAGCATGTGAAATAGGGCTGCTTTTGTTGGGGGCAGAAACGGAGTTCATTATAGGGGTGCCACATCTATCCAGGAAACATACGCACTCATACAAGATGACCAGTTAAATTTGAATTTCAGTTTCAGAGAGAATAATTTTTAGTACAAGTGTGTCCTAAATATTGCATGTCCCTAAAGTGATGGGTTATCTATTTGAAATTCAAATTTAATTGGACATCCTATGTTACCTGGCAACTCTAAACTTATGGCCATACCCTTCAGTTCTCAACTTCCTTCTCTTTTTCTGCCAGGTAAGATTTCTGGTTCCTTAAACACAGTTTGAAAACCATAGATAGAAGGGATCTGTATAGGTGCTGAGAAAGAAATTTAGGAAATACTATCACTTCCTTGGTTAGCTAGAGCATCTTTGTGATTATACATCCATCACTACACATGATAATTTAAATGAAATATTATTGGCTTGGCTTGACATTTCTTTTTTTCTTAGGATAAAATCCTTTAGTCTCCCAATCTTTTTTTTTTTTTTTTTTTTTTGTGGTACTAGGGATTGAACTCAGGGGTGTTCTACCACCGAGCTATACCCCCAGCCCTATTTTTTATTCTTTATTTTGAAACCGGGTCTCACTAAGTTGTGGAGTGCCTCACTAAGTAGCTGAGGCTGGCTGTGAACCCGGATCCTCCGGTCTCAGCCTCCCGAATGCTGGGATTACAAACGTGTGCCACCAGCCCGACTTTAGTCTCCCAATCTTTGGGAACAATGTTTGTTAAATCACCTATCTTTAGAAACCAACAACTTCTTATGAATAGGAAGAACTGATGGTGTTAATCAGAATTATGGGTTGACCAAATAGAGTCTATAAGGAGAAATATGAAGCTGAGAGCTGAGTGTAATGGTACAGGCCTATAATCCCAATACTTGGGAGACTGAGACAGGAGGATCATAGGTTTGAGGCCAGCCTCAGCAACTTAGCAAGACCCTCAGCAACTTAGCATGACTCTGTTTCAAAATAAATAAAATAAAATAGGGCTGGGGATATAGCTTACAGGTATAAGTCTCCGGGTTCAATCCTCAGTACCAATGAAAGAGAGAGAGAGAGAGAGAGAGAGAGAGAGAGAGAGAGGAGGGGGGGGGGAATAGGAACTTGGAAAGTGTGACTCAGGGAGAATTATCTCCTATGGATTTATCTTGTCTTTGGGTCTAGATGGCAAGTACATCTTTTAGTGGTCCCAAGTTGATGACAACACCCAGTGAAACAATTCTTTTATTTGTTGCAATATTTGTAGATGTATGTGTGACACTGGGGATCTAATCCAGGGCCTTGTTCATGCTAGGAAAGCACTCTACCACTGAGCTACTTCCCCAACCCTTTTTATTTTAATTTGAGACAGATCCTCACTAAGTTGCCAAGGCTGTCCTTGAACTTGAATCCTCCTGTCTCAGCCTCCCAAGTACTGGGATTACTGCCATGTGCCACCACATCTGGCTTATTTTGCTACAGTGTTTTAAAGCACTCTTTGGATATTATTCTATAATTTCTCAAGCCAACTATTCTGTCTTTGTTTAAATTTCTCAGTGTGAGAATAAAAAATAGGGCTGGGAGGCTCAGAGGTAGAATGCCCCTGAGTTCAATCCCTAGTAGCACAAAAAAATAAATAAATAAATTCTCAGTGTGAGTCTAGATTGATTAGCAATCAGAAGTCACTGAATTATTTTAAATATACAGGAAACTGAAGACCCTATGTCCTCAGTCTGACATTCTGCATGGGTTGTCTGCTAACTCTGTGTAAAATTTTATATTTGTAAAATGTTGGTAATGGTGTATTTCTTGGTGGTTATATTAGGATGAGTATGATGTTATCCTTTGTGCCTTTCTCAGTTTTTCCAAAATGTGTGCTATAAGCAAATTAGTTTTAAAATAAGAAAAACAAATATTAGAGACATATTTCAAACAACATTTTTATGTTTAAACATTCCAAAGTTATAGATGAAGATCATCTGGGATGTAGATCGTGTTTTTTTTTCTTAATTTGCAAATGTTTATATATCTTTCAAACTTAATCATAATATGAAATCTGCCTAACTTGCTTACATTTAAAATTCATCCCTTGTTCTTTCAGTCATTCAACAAATACTTGTCAATGGAACATAATATAGACACAGTCCTTTATGTCACATGAAAGGGGGTGGTGGGTGGAAGGGGAAGGAAAGGGAGGTCAATGATAAAATCCATGTCTCCCTCCTTCAGGACCCCACTCACTGTGGTGGCATGGGGCTGGGAATGTGCTGTGACCCATACTGGTCACCACAATGGGGAGGGCAGATGATGGGCCTTAGTTACCACATGAGCTCATCCATGCCAGTGATGCTCAGTGCCTTTTCACCATTAGTACCAGGACACCTGAGTTCAGAGGCAGCCTGGATTTGTGCCCAGTGAGTTCACCCTTCTATAGGCCAGTTTCAAGGAATTTGTTTTTCATCAACTATATAATATAGCCATTTTCTTTTTTCTATTAGCTTCTTTTTGTATTCTCTTGGAGGAGAAAATAGCCTATAATTTTATTCCTGTAATTCCTCTTCAAAAAAAAAAAATCCCTTGCCTCAGCTACTTAGTGAGGCCTTCTGCAACTTAATGAGACCATGTTTCAAAATAAAGAATAAGAAATAGGTCTGGGGGGTGTAGGTCAGAGGTAGAATGCCCCTGGGTTCAATCCCCAGTACTGCAAAAAAAAAAAAATCCCTTTTATTGGTCTTTTTTCTTTTTCTTTCTTTTTTTCAACTCTGCAACTCATACAAAATCTATAATAGGGAGAAGCCTGAACTATTTGCATTTTTTTCTCTATAATATTAACATGAGAGAATACAGCAAGAAAAAAAAAAATCAGCTACGTTTTACTCTATTTCTCAGTGGCCAGATGAAAATGGAATCTGTCAGGCAATTCAAGGGCATTTATATGATAAAGTCTAGGAAATTAAAGATTTTGTATTTACTAGGACAACTTTGGGGTCAAAGTTAAGTTTAGAAAAATGATTGCATATAAATTAAGCTGAGTTCGTGTTGACAAATATATGTAAACACTTGTGAAAATAATCTCCCAGATACATGAAATAATTGCTTTAAAATAAGGCAAAATATTTTCTTCTTTATTTTGACTATATGCTTTAAAAGTGTAATTTTTAAGAACTTACTGAATGTGGAACTTTTTACTTGGATTTGAAAAGCCACTGAAATAAACATGAAAGACCTTTCTTAACAGGATTTATTTTTACTTATGAATAAACTGGGTGTTTTCTAGAAAGAGAAAGCTGTGTGCAATTCAGAATTGCCTAATCATAATTCCATGAGCTGTTGAAATCAAATAAATGTCTTGATCCGTTGAGCTGCCAGATGGAATTTTATCTAAGACAAGGACTGTGTCTTTCATACGTTAGGGACTCCTGTGAATTTTATCACAAAAATTGCTTCATACTCCATTTGGTAGGCAGCCACAAGCGTGGAATATGACAATTGTTTAATGATGCATAGCAAAATTTAAGTAGTTTATGACTCAAGAAAGAGAGCTGCATCTAATTGAAGTGTTCCGAGTGATGCAGGTAGGTAGACATACCCTCCCAGGTGTCTTGGCATGGTTTCGGTTTGGCCAATGAACTCATAAGGCTGAGGTCCTCTTTGCTGTGCCTACCTTGCAAGTGAACCTGCCCATGAGCACATGCCACCCCATACCACGCTGGGACGTTGGCTCCCAAAGGAGTGCCCTGTGCCACACAGTGGACTGTCTAATCAAGAGCAGGTATCTTCTTCAGATCTCTTAATTTCAGAGTCCGCTCTATTTAGCTGATGATGTAATCTTTCAGCTCTACCGCACCAAGCAGAATTTCCAAATGTCACACCGCTAAACTTAAAACTGAAGCTTGGTGATATGTTCCCATTTTTGATCCATCTGTGCCAGGGATTATGTCACCACAAAGGGATTAATTCATCTTATTTGAAGGGTCATGTCTAATTGTGTAGGTCAGTAAAGGATGATAAATGACTTCTTTTTGCTTTAAGTTTGTGCCTTTGTGCCTTCCTTTTTTTTTTTTTTTTTTTTTTTTTCTGAGACCAGAACAGTTCAATCAGTTTCCTCAATCGGCACAGCTGGTACCATAAGAATGACATACAGTTTGAAAAAGGTTACAGTTATCTACAACCTGAGAACTGGGCATGGTGGCACATGCTTGTAATCCCTGTACTTGGGAGGCTGAGATAGGAGGATCCCAGGTTCTCGGCCAGCCTCAGCTACTTAGTGAGGCCTTTTGCAACTTAGTGAGACCCTGATTCAAAATAAATAATAAAAATAGGACTGGGGGTGTAGCTTGGAAGTAGAATGCCCCTGAGTTCAATCCCCAGAACTACAAAAAAATAAAATAAAATAAAACCTGAGCTAATGAGTCCAGATAGTTATACATAGAACAATATCTTAAACTGCCTTGCTCACCAACATCCTCCCACACCCAACAGGAAGAAAGGAGGCACTAGATGGCAGTCTTAAACAAACTTGAAATGACCTTTCCTCAAAACAAACACAGTTCCTCAAAGGAGACACTTCTGTTCCAAAGGAACTTGGGCTTTTGAGCTCTGCTTCATAAAAATTGCAAATCTTAGGACACTGCGAAGTTTAATGTCACATTGTGGGATTTTCTATTTGAGATTAAAAATTATTCCATACTTTACTAAATCAGGCCCACTGCAGAACTGATTTAGTTACTGAGTTATTTTAATTTCTATTTAAATTCTACATTTTAAAATGCTATCAGAGTTTTTTTTTTTTTAAGACTTTAAAAAGTAGGAAAAAATGATGGTATGTCCACAAAGTGGAAACTTATGTAGCTCTTAGAAAATAAAGATATAGAGGTAAAGTGGTATGAAAAGATATTCAGCATATATTTAAATAGAAGAGAAAAAATAGTATCTGTACTTGTGTGTGTGTGTGCCCAGGTTGGTCTCTGGCAGGTGGGATTATGGATTTCCTTTCTGCTTATTTTTCTATCAAAAAGTCTATTTCTTGTGCATTACAATCCAGTTTTAAAAATGCATGCAATGGCATCAAATTGCCTTCCTGGTCTAAAATGAGCGTCTGGAAAATGCTTCTTACTTTTGTTGCATCTTTTCCATCAAGTATAAAGGTAAGCCACCTTACCTTTCTCACCTTGTCCAGTTAGCATTTACATGGTGAGATTTTTTTTTTTTTTTTTTTTTTTTGCGGTACTGGGGATTGAACTCAGGGGCATTCTACCTCCGAGCTATACCCCCAGCCCTATTTTTTATTCTTTATTTTGAAACCGAGTCTCACTAAGTTGCGGAGTGCCTCACCGCATGGTGAGATTTTTGTCATTTAAAATAACACAAAAACTTCTCCATTTTTTAAAGACTAGTGAAATTGGTGCTATACATATTAGCAAATTCCTTACAGATCTCAAGGACAATTTATATGCTTAATATAGTTTCTTTATTTTCATCTCCAGCTGGGTGCTTATTGAACTGGATTCCATTCACAATGAACACTTATTAAACATCAAAGATGTTCAAATCACACACTATCAGAAACTTTAAATACTAGGTCATAAAGTTGGAGATGAATGTCTACAAGGATTATAGTGTTTCCCTATATGTCTGTGTGTATGTTTAAGTAGAAATGCAGTGCAAATCCCTCCTAAGAATTATAACATTATAATTTTATTTTTGTAGTGCTGGGGATTGAACCCAGGACCTTGCATAGGCTAGGCAAGCACTCTGTCCCTGAGCCATATCCCCAGCACCCCCACACACACACACAAAAAGGGATTGAAATGCCTTAAAAATGAATAACAATGTGCCAAAAATTTATTCCATAGGGAAATACCTCAAAAACAATCTGACAGGATGTGAAATTTCTGTACCAGACTGTACCCTAGTAGCTTTTCTACAGAACGCTGGCAAAGTCCAGTTTCATTCAGAAGAGGCCAGTATAGACTTTCAGGAGACATTCAAGGGGACTAAAGACTTATCCTACCATTAATAGACTAACTGGCACAGAATGTGTATTCAGCAAATGTGTATTCAGCAAATATTAGCTCAATAATTGATTTTATCCACTAAGGAACACATTTAAAACACAGCAGATCATTTAATTGACAGGTTTTTTTTACACTTGAACAAGAAGTTTTAGGGAAGATTGCAAGGGCTAAATCAACTGGACATTTTATGAGATATGTTGATTCTCCCATGTGGTCAGTTTAGTTCCATTGGGGATAATTTTTAAAATTTTTTTGGTGGTGCTGCAGATCAAACCCAGGGCTTTATGCATGCTAGACAAGCGCTCTACCACTAAACTCCACCCTCAGTCCCCACTCTGAATCTTTTTTTTTTTTTTTTTTAAGGTAAAAATCATCTCTTTGCCCTGCATGCACAGAATAGTGAGAGATTCGCCATCCCTTTGACAAGAATGGCTTGCAGGTCACCTGGTTCATTTTACCTCCATCCTCCTCTGCTGTGCTCAACACTTACACTTTATCTCCTTATACTTTATCTTCTGCACTCTAAACTTCAAGGTCCTTTCGTTGAATTGGCTTAAGTTTCTATTTTAGAACCAAGTGTATAATAATGGTTCAAAACACTTTTTTTAAACTTCAGGAGTAAATACTTCTCAAGGGACAAAGCTAAGTTTGGGACAACAGATCTGGATGACTGTAATAACCCAGAGTTACTGTCTGCTTCTTCAGTCTGATGCCTGACTCAACGTAGCACAGCATGCTTGATGAATGAAGGGGGGAAGGGAGACTTTCATCCATTTGATTAAAGCTTCAGAGTTGAAGGTGTCTTTCTCATGCCAGGGACTTTCTCATGCTAGGGAACATTCACTGAGCCACGCTTGCAGACCCTTGGGAAAAAAAATGCTTTTGCACACATTCTCATTGAGTCTTGATAACAAACTTGTGGGTCGGTTATTCATTTTATAAATGAAGGAACAGGTCTAAATGGCTGATAGAGTCACTGTGGGTCACATGGTTTCTAAATATTGACAACCAAACTAGAATCTGGGTTGTGTGTGTGTGTGTGTGTGTGTGAAAGTGGTACTGGGGATTGAACACAGGAGGCTTCTAACTCTGAGCTACACGCCCAGCCCTATATTATGTTTTGTTTTGTTTTTAAAATAGCAATTTAATGAGACCCTGTTTTAAAATAGGGTTGGGGGTGTAGCTCAGAGGTAGAATGCCCCTGAGTTCAATCCCTAGTACCGCAAAAAAAAAAAAAAAAAAAAAAAAAAAAAAATTGCTGAGGGCCACAAAATTGCTGAGACTGGCCTCAAATCTGTTATCCTCCTGTCTCAGCCTCCAACTATTGGGATTACAGGCATGTGCCACCACATCTGGCTCCAAGATACACTCTTAACATGGCAGTTAATAAGAGACAAGCATATGTGAACAGATACACTTAGCAAGTGAGTACCTGGAGGAGGACTTGCTGCTTTGGTTACTGGGGGGCAGGGGACCCATAAATAGGCTCTCTTTTTGTTTACCTTTCCGGGCCTGGTATCCCCTAAGGATTTCATCATGTATTTTAATCTGCCTTATTTAGCACCAGTTATTCGTCACAGTCTTTATGGGGGAATTGAGGTGGGAAAGTTGCTTTCCATGTCCCTCCTGCTGCCCTTTTCCCAAGCACACATCCCCCTAAAGTGAGAAGTGTGGCCTTCAATCTTCCTTCCAGCCTGGCCTCCTCCGCCTGGGCTGCCTGAGTGTGGAAAGCTCCAGGCCCTTCCTCTCCCCAGGTGTTACTGCAGGCAGAGCTGAGGCTTCTGTGCCCTCAGCAGGGTTGGGGAGCTGCTAATACTAACTCTGGCAGCTTTGCTTTTGGGATTGAGGAACCCCAATTAAGATATTAATATTTGTATTTCTGCTTGACTACACTGACTCAGATATTTTCCAACGTGTAGCTATCTGTTAACTCTTTTCAGGATCCTTAGTTTGCTAATGCTAGTGTTCTTGCCCCCAATACTTAAGCAAATGCAAATTAAATGCAAGTTAATCCTTTTGCAATAATTAAATTATCGGTCCTCATTACCAATGGAATTGAGCTCCACATCTGGATACATGAGAGTAAACATATCCTTTTGCTTTTGCTTACATTCCACTAGGACTTTGGAATCCAAATAATTCTGAGACAAAAAGAAAAAAAGAAAGGAAAACCCAAACCCTAAATTCTTTTACAACTAAATCTTCCAAAGATATTTCTTTGAATACTTTTATGGTGAATGTTTCATGGTAATGTTGGGATTTGGGAATTTTAAAATATAACCTTAAGAAAGGTTTCAGTAGTGTTTGGAAAAGGATACTTTTCATAGTGAGATTAGGGTGGCATGATGAGCCAAATTTTCTTGACATTTTACTTCAGAAATTGCTCTGTATTTTAGTTAGTGCAGTGGCGCACACCTGTAATCTCAGCACTTGTGAAGCTGAGACAGGAAAATCGAAGGTTTGAGAACAGCCTCAGCAATTTAATGAGACCCTGTTTCAAAATTAAAAATAAATAGGACTGGAGGTGTAGTTCAGTGTAAGACTGTCCCTATGTTGAATCCCAATACCACACACAAACACAGAGAGAGAGAGAGAGAGAGAGAGAGAGAGAGAGAGAGAGAGAGAGAGAGAGAAGAGAGCTGGGCGTGGTGGCACACGCCTGTAATCCCAGTACTTGGGAGGCTGAGATGGGAAGATCACAGATTCCAAGATAGCCTCAGCAAGTAGTAAAACTCATTAACCTAGCGAACCTGTTTCAAAATAAAACTAAAAAATAGGGCTGGGGGGTATAGCTTGGAGATAGACCGCTCCTGGACTCAACCCTCAGTATCCACCCCCCCAAAAAAAAAGAAATGGCTCTGTATTTTAAGGTGACCATATATTCTGATGTATGCCCATTGTCCATCATAAATATTAATCCCACCTGTTGTACTCTAAAAAAAATTTCCAGGTTTGCATAATAAATTATACATTCTTCCTATTTATATTCTACTTAAACAATTGATCAGGATTTCTCTTCGTTTATAATTAAGTCTTGCAGGTAGATGTGGGAAAAAAAAAAAAAGTGAGCTTTTAGAAACTTCATTATTTAAGTAGTTTGGGAAAGAAGTCAATCCTCGGTCTGCTTGTTCTCCACTTGCCCCAGGCGAGTTCCTATTTGTGGCAGTGAGTTAGTTCTGTCTTCCAGAACCATGAAATTGTCCTGAACACTCTAAACCTTTTTATTACATCTGCTAAAGCTTAAATGCAGGCTCTGTCTTTGTTGGTGATCCAGTGTCCCCAGGCAGTAATTTGCCTCAAACAATCTAAGCAACGTTTCTTCCACCTTCATAGAATTAATTTTTTCTCTTTCCTTCTGCATTTGAGTTGAAGCCACTTTCCATATAAGGAAAATAAGCACATCTCTCCTTCACATTGGGAAGTAATATTTAAATTTTATCTTTATGCTTTACTTGCAAATTTGTTACTTTGCTGTGGCTCTTCCTTGTGTGTTTATCATTGAATCCTCTCACCGCTCTTTTTTCTTACAGTCATGCTATTTGAAAACTTTTCTCGTTTTTAAGATGTCTTTCAGAGTGCTTTATTTCAGAATTCACTGCAGTAAATACCTTCAAGTATATTTGAAACTTCCTTTAGTTCTAACATGTAGGTAACAGAGCTGGAGTCTGCCTTTTAAAAAATATTATTAATGTCTTTTACATCCTCAAATTGAATTTCACTATCTTTTCACACAATCTCTGGTGAGTTTTCTCTCCCCATCCTAAGCATTCTCTTTGTAATATTATCATGTTTGCATATGTAATTTTTTTTTTTTTTTTTTTTTGTGCTGGGGATTGGATCCAGGGCATTCTACCTCTGAGCTGTTAGAAAATATAAAAATATAGAGATAAAAGGGACACAGGCTTGATAAATCAGAACAGCCTTTATTTGGAGTAAAGCCTGGGAGGGGATCTGACTGGGGAAAGAGCCCACAAGAGTCAGGAGCCCCCTTTCTTACAGACTAGGGGCTTTTTATGAGGCATTAGGAGGGAGGGAGAGCAAAGCAGTCTTGTATTTCTACAATTGGTAGGCTTGAAGCCAGGCCAGAGCAGGTAAATTTATGGGGTTGGGGATAGGAGGATGGTTAGAGGTGGTTTCCTACCATTCCTGGAGTCCTTTGTTCTCAGCTGTCCCTCACAATCAGACTTCACAGCACCCACATAAAAAATAGGGCTATACCGCCACCCCTAATTCTTATTTATTTATCTATTTATTTATGTATTTATTTATTTTTGAAACAGGATCTCATTAAGTTGCAGAGGGCTTCACTAAGTTGCTGAGGTTGGCTGCAAACCTGTGATCCTCTTGTCTCAGCCTCTCAAGTACTGGGACTACAGGCATGCTCCACCACGCCCACTCATATGTAATTTTTCTAAGACAAAAAAAATAGGTTATCTTAGCTTTTTGATTGATTTGAAAGTGTGTAGGATGTTACATTTTCATGTGTCTTCCTTGGAGTAGCCATAAAATAATTTTGTGATTATCCAAGTCCCAATATAGTTTTATTTATTTTTTGTAGTGTTGAACCCAGGACCTTGCACATATGGGGCAAGTAGTCTACAACTGAGCTACATTCCCAACTCTCCCAATGTGTTTTGGGGGGATTTTTTGTTTGTTTGTTTTTGGTGGTGGTGGTAGTGGTGGTAGTGGTAGTACTGGTTATTGAACCCATGGGCATCCTACCTCTGAGCTATACCCCCAGCTGTTTGTTTGTTGTTTGTTTGTTTGTAAACAGGGTCTCACTAAGTTGCTAAGGCTGGCTTCAAACCCACAATCCTCCTATCTCAGCTCCCCAAGATTACAGGCATGTACCACCCTGCCTGCCTCCAGTATAGTTTTAAATGGGGAAGTACCTTATTATTAGCTAATGCCTTGACCATTCTTAGAAATGACTTTTTGTCAGTATTGTACATAAGCATTTCATGAGCAGATATTAGCTGGGTACAGTGGTGCACACCTTTAATCCCAGTACTAGGGAGGCTAAGACAGAAGGATTGTAGGTTCAAGGCTAGCCTCAGAAACTTAGGGAGGCCCTCTTTCTTTCAACATAAAAAATAAAAAGGGCTGAGATATAGCTTGGAGGTAAAATGACCTTGGATTCAATCCCCAGTACCAAACCAAACAAAACAAAACAAAAACAAAAGATACATTTAATTTTAAATTCTGATAAAGTTTCTAGTATGGATTTGTAACATGCATGTTAACCTGCAATTAAAAAACTGTCTGGGACCTTCTAAAAGTGTGACATTTAAATTTAAACCAAATTACTTCTTCAACCCTTGGACAGAATAGAGTTTACCTTCTACAATAAATGACACATTTGAAAACATATAATCATGAAGATAAATGCCAACAGTAAGCTATTCTATGACTGCTACAAAATTCATACATTTAGTGGAGTAGAGAAAAAAAAAAGAGTGTTCAGGAGGAAACCTTGGGTGTAGTGGGAAAGTTTGATAAAACAACAAAGGTCAAAGAAGTGACTGGGAGTGTCTAGGAAGGTCGTTTCTTATAGAAAAATGCCTTGGACTACTCACAAGTCTTTCATTGTGTTTTGTTTTTTTAATGGACCTCTCCCTCATAACACACACAACAAGAGAAGGAAAGCACAGTAAAGGTTATTCCTGAACGTGAGCCCCATTTCCACCCTCCTGTGATAGCTCATGACAGTTTATTGTTAGTAGTGAGCATTTGAAGGATGTTGGTTTGATACAGTGTAATCTCTAAGCCACTTCCCCAACATCATCTTTCTAGTATCTTCAAAAAGTTTCCGAGGCTTATCTCCTTCTCATCTGGTCTGGCAATGTGACAAATGCCTTAGGGAAGTAGGAAGGATAGAACCTGTCTGAAGAGATTTATAGCACTTCAGGCCTCACAAATCCTGTAAGACATTTCTGTTCTTCTGGTGGATAGAACTATTAATAGACTTAGCCAAAGTTAGTATTATTACTGTTATCAGAACTCCCAATGGTATATGTGGGTTGTTGGTTTTGTTTGTTTGTTTGGCATAAAGATAGGGATTTGTTTGTTTATTTTAGTACTGGAGATAGAACTCAGGGGCATTCTACCTTCAAGCTACACCCCCAGTCCTATTTTATTTTTATTTTGAAACAAGGTCTTGCTAGGTTGATAAGAGTCTCACTACTTGCTGAGGCTCTCCTCAAACCTGTAATCCTCCTGTCTCAGCCTCCCAAGTACTAGGATTACAACTGTGCTCCACCACGCCCAGCTAAGATGGGACCTTTGACCTGCCAAGATTAAGGATATGCTTTTCAGAATCAGATATATATCGATACTTGCTGAGCCTTCCTTATGTAAGGTGACCATCCAGGGTTGGGAAAACTGACTTTAGGCATGGGAAAGCACAAACAGAACTAAATAAAGGCCTAATCAAAGCCAGTTGTGGTGGTGCATGCTTGTAATCCCAGTATTTGGGAGGCTGAGACAGGAGGATTGCAGGTTCAAGGGAAGCCTCAGTAAATAGTGAGATTCTTATTAGCCTAGTGAGACCCTGGTCCAAATAAAAATAAAATAGGGGTGAAGGTGTAGCTTGGAGGTAGAATTTCCCTGGGTTCAATTTCCAGTGCCACACACAAAAGGCCTAATCCAGAATAAAATATGGAAATAGTAAAAATACTAGTCTTTAATCGAAAATTGGGCTGAATTTTCTGTCTCTCTTTATCTCTTCCTTTTTCTCTGATATTTTTTCTACACTATCCAACAGATAGTCCTAAATAGTCCCAAGACAATAGAAATAATGTAAATTTGAATACAAAGTTGAAAGGAGATTTCTCATTTATCTGTGGTATCTAAAAAATTAATTATGAGTTGGGTACAATGGTGCACACCTGTAATCCTAATTCTTGGGAGGCTGAGATAGAAGGGTTGTAGGTTCGAGGCCAACTTCAGCAACTTAGTAAGACCCTCAATAACTTAGAAAAACCCTCTTTCAAAATAAAATAGGGTTGGGGGTATATCTCAGAAACAGAATGCCCCTGTCTTTGATTCCCAGTACAAAAAAAAAAAAAATTGTAATTCTCTACCTTAAATTTTATGAGCAGATTCCTGTTTCTTTCTTTTCCATTGTATTGAAACTGTTGGTTAGCGCATTACTTTTGTGAAATAATGAGGAAGGAACATGGATAGGATTGCTCCATTTGCCTGTGATTTGTGTATTGCAGAAAGCTGTTCAGCACAGGCTGCAGGCCTCACACTTGAAATGTAACATCCCCTGCTGTGGGAACTTGCTAACAATGTGTTTTATCAATACATTCAGGTAGAATCAATACCAGGGCCAAGGGGTAGGTCAGTGGTCTGCATTTATGAAAGAGAGATCAGGACGTTTCCCCTGGCATAGAAAGTCTTGAGTAGGTTTTATTTTGGTATGTATTAATGAGGAAGGAACAACTAGGCATCTTAACATCAAAATAAATTTTTTTTTAGGTACTAGATATTGAACCCAGGGGCATTCTACCTCCGAGCTACATCTCCAACCCTATTTTTTGTTCTTTATTTTGAAACAGGGTCTCACTAAGTTGCAGAGGGCCTCACTAAGTAACTGAGGCTGGCCACGAACCTGCGATCCTCCTGTCTCAGCCTCCCAAGTACTGGGATTACAAGCGTGCACCACCATGCCCAGCCATCAAAATAATTTCTGAATTCAGGATCTCTGACAGCTCAAGTGGACTGTATAAGTTAATGTCATTTTCTAAAAATGATTTTTAAAAAATATGATGGCAAGCCGGGCGTGGTGGCGCACGCTTGTAATCCCAGCATTCGGGAGGCTGAGACCGGAGGATCCGGGTTCGCGGCCAGCCTCAGCTACCTAGTGAGGCACTCTGCAACTTAGTGAGACTCGGTTTCAAAATAAAGAATAAAAAATGGGGCTGGGGGTGTAGCTCAGAGGTAGAATGCCCCTGAGTTCAATCCCCAGTACCGCAAAAAAAAAAAAAAAAAAAAAAAAAAAAAAAAAAAAAAAAAAAAAAAAAAAAAAAAAAAAAAAAAAAAAAAAAAAAAAAAAAAAAAATATGATGGCAGCAATCAAGGAAGACACATCTAGCACTTCCCAGAGGCCTGAGCTCATTGTCCTTTGATTTTCTTTTCAGAAATAGAAATGCACCTTTTTCAGACTCTTCAGTGCTCCTAGCTTTTTAATTTTCTACAGAGATTTACATTCAAAATGTAGCCAGGTGCAGTGGCGCACTCCTGTGAATTCACCAAGTAGAGAGGCTGAGGCTAGTTGGAGGCCAGCCTGAGCAACTTAACAAGAGTCTGTCTCAAAATAAGAAAAACAAAAAAGGGCTGGTGGTATATAGCTCAGTAGTAGGACAGCTCTGGGTTTGATCCTCAGTACCACAAAACACAACACAAAACAAACAAAAACCCTGCAGCCTCAAAGCTAAGACTTCTCACACATGGAAAAAAAAAAAAAAACGTATATAATCAATCATGCAATTTGGCACACCTGGTTAAATGTCAGTCTTTTACTTTGAATCCCCTGCCTTTTTGCTAGCTATTTGAATGACAGAGGAAAATTAACTCATCTTTTGCTTTCTCAGTAGAGCACCCCTGGGCGGACATGTATACTGTTATCAACTATATATTTTAGCTTTAGCTCCTTTATAGGAAAATAACATTCTTTAAGAGAAAATAAGGTCATAAAAGCCAAGAAAGAGCACTTTATTGCTTTCTGTCAGAAGACTTTTAAAACAGTGTTGCTTTGTAGTTCAGTGACCCAAAGGCAACAGGCAGGCTGGTCCCCAGGAGCCTGTGGTCCAACGTCCACTCCTGGCTGGCATCTCTGGGCCCAGGCTAGCGCGGCCAGGACCCAGACAAGCAGCATCCTGTTGGAGGCCTTCACTGCATTTTCCACAACAACATCGGAATTTTCCTAAGGCAGTTTCACATCTGGAATTTAAAAGAAAATTTGCCCTTCAATAAAATGGTAGTAAATCTTAGGAAACATTGTGCCTTTTTTTTGTTGTTGTTTTAATTAACCTGGCATTTCTCTACTAGACCATTAACCAATTATTGGTAGTTCCTTCCCTTTTCCACCCTTAATGATAATAATGGACAAAAAGAATAATTATGAAATGCCTTTTGTATACTACTTTTGAGTTAAGGTGACACATACATTTCACAGAATATCTTTTACATTTTGCATGTAAGGTGACATTTGCATTAGTCCAACATGTGATGACTGCATTTTATTTATGTGTTAGCATTATTTTATTATGAAGATATACAGTGTGCATGGTTAAACAATACCAAAACACATTTCTAATAGGTGGCTTGTGTGTGACAATGCTTTTATATCCAGTCTTTAGAGACAGTATCTTACCTAGAAGTCTGATTTGGAAGCTGTCATCCCTCCAGTATGCCAATTACTAAGCCTGTGAAATGTCTTTTGAAAAGCCAATTTTAATGACTCCAGCCTACCATTAGAATAGTCTAATCAAATTCTGAAAGTGACAGTTTCTTATTTGAAAATGTCAAAGCTGTTCACTTTTTGATTGGAAAAAAAAAATTGTGGTGTTTTGGAATGAGTCGCTTAGTGTATATTTGAGGAGCTTTTTAAAAATATAGGGAGAAAAACTTTACATGGTTACATAAAACAGTCATGAAACCTAAAATTTTGATTTGCCAGTTTTATAAAAACAAGACAACTCCCACAGAAACCTAGGAAGCAAAGTAATTTCAAGTGTTCCCTGAATTGTGCGTGTCAGAACTGGATACAGCCAGTTCTTCTGACTCCAAAAGCAACTTTTAAGTGGACATCTTTTAAAAGAGAGGCCTTGCAGAAAAGAGGAGGGGGTACTACATGAAGGGGGGATATAGATTCTCTTTGCTCTTTTGATTATTGATCCCCCCTTTTTGTTTGTTTGGTTTTTTTTTTTTTTTTTTTTTTTTTTTTTTTTTTTTTTTTTTTTTTTTTTTTTTTTTTTTTTTTTTTTTTTTTTTTTTTTTTGTGGTACTGGGGATTGAACTCAGGGGCATTCTACCTCCGAGCTATACCCCCAGCCCTATTTTTTATTCATTATTTTGAAACCGAGTCTCACTAGAGTGCCTCACTAGGTAGCTGAGGCTGGCTGCGAACCCGGATCCTCTGGTCTCAGCCTCCCAAATGCTGGGATTACAACCATGCGCCACCACGCCCGGCTTTGATCCCCCCTTTTAAGGAAAGTATGTATCAGGGAGAGGGATACAAACTAGAGATTATCTGCTGCTCTAGTACATAGAATTTGAGCTTGCAAGTTACTTAGAATTTGAAATGCGTTCTACCAGCTAGTCAGCTTGCTTCCTTTATTTGGCCCTTTTTTCTTCCATTGATTGATTGAGGTACTGGGGATTGAACCCAGAGGCATTCTACTTCTAAGCCATACCCCCAGTCCTATTTTACGCTTTATTTTGAAACAGGGTCTCACTAAGTTACAGAAGGCCTCACAAGTTGCTGAGGCTGGCCTCGAACCTGGGATCTTCCTGTCTTAGCCTCCCAAATACTGGGGTTTACAAGCATGTGCTGCCACACTCAGCTCCTTCTTCCATTTAGTCAACATTATTTATTTATTTATTTATTTATTTATTTATTTATTTATTTATTTATTTATTTATTTTTAGTTACTCCTCAGTCCAGACATTATTCCCAGGCCAGTCCACAAAAGGTTAATGCATAATGTGTATGTGTCCAATAAACTATCTTGCTTAAAAAAAAACATTCAGCTGCCCAGCGTGGTAGCACACATCTGTAATCCCAGTATTTGGGAGGCTGAGACAGGAGGATTACAGATTTGAGATCAGCCTTAAGCAACATAGTGAGACTCTCAGCAATTCAGCAAGACTCTGTTTCAGAACAAAACATATAAAGGACTTGGGTGTAACTTAGAGATGGAATGCCCCTAGGTTCATCCCCCAGCACCAAAAAAAAAAAAAAAAAAGCATTCAATCATTGTCTGAAAGCCTCTCCGTGGGTCAGCAGGGTGCATACCTTCCTGTCACTAAGTAACACCAAGCAATCATCACTCTGGTAGAATTTAATGGCCTATTCCCTGTTCCCTGGTCTGTGACCTACACCAAACTGTAAGCCTTCTGAAGGCAGAAAGCAGTGTCTCCTTCTAGCCTGGGTGTCAGCACAGTGTAGGTGCTTAGGAATATTTGTTGAGCAAAGCATAGAGACATTTGTGAATAAAATACTTTCAAGTTTATAAAACCCAAACTTCTGCATTATCCATTTTAATCTCCAAAGCCCATAATGCACGGGGCATGGCGGTCTGTGCTTGTAATCCCAGTACTTGAAAGACTGAGTCAGGAGGATTGCAGATTTGAGGCCAGCCTCAGCAATTTAGCAAGACCCTCAACACCTTAGCAAAACACTGTTTCAAAATAAAAAGGGCTGGGGGTATAGCTCAGAGGTAGAATGCCTCTGGCTTCAATCCCCAGTAACAAAATTTTAAAAGAAAAAAAAAAAGGCCATAATGCAGTTACACGTATGGAAAAATCAAGAAATCAAGGATTGACCATGTAGACTTCTCTACTTGGTCATGACCAAGACTCAAGAACACAGACCTGCAACCAGACAACCTGTGTTTGAATCCTGACAGAGATCACCAGCTGGGTGACCCCAGGTAGGTCATGGAACCTCTTCTGTAAAGTGAGAAGAATAATAGTTCTTCCCATCGAAGGTGGTTGCAAAGATTAAACGAACTGCAGTATTTAAAATGCTTGGGCCCTACATAGGCACTAGTAACTATTAATGTGGTGGCCGTTGTGATGTTACGAGAAAGAGTGAAGCTAAGCCTTCTGGTGGTCTCCCAGGTCTCCCAAGAGTTTGAGACTTCTTCCTGAGCCCTGGGAGGCCATGGAGCCTTTTAGGCAAGGGGAGGGTTGTGACCAGGTCTCTAGCTTTTTCCTCTGCCAAGGCTTGAAACACTCATTCAATGACTTCAACAAGCAGTTGCTTAAAGCAAGCTTGTAAGTGGCCACTTGAACATAATCAATAGGACTTTATGCCTGAATCTCAGTAAAGAGTATTGGATTGTGTTCAGTTGACTGAGTAGGGTGGTAAATGTTTGCTGTCACAGTAGAATTAAGAGACACCTAATATTACACACCTAGCCCCAGGCTATTTGTAAAGAAAATCAAATTTGGTGGTTAAATAGTGAAAGGTATAATTCTTTTTATTCTCTGGGCCCTTAGAATAATAGAAGGTCTATGTGCACTGGGGTTAGGATTGAGGTTATTGCTAATGCTACGAGGTAAAATGCTGTATAGAAATAATGATCCTTCCAGAAGGAACCTAGAGGGATGACTTTTGAAGTGGTTCCTTAATGTGACCTTTATTTCTTATTGTTAAAAGTATTTAGCATGTATTAGAGCTTACAAATATCCATTTGTTATAGTGCAAATTTGTGTGTTAAGCCATGAAAAGCCATAATGAGAACCTTTTCAGTCCTGCCCTCTTGCATCTTTTGAAACGTGACAAAACATTAGAATAATGATCTTTGTGTTACCTTATAAGAAAAAAATGTGTGTAGTAGTAATCAGGTATGATGTGAAAGGTTTTAAATTTTAAAAGTGGGAATAAGAAAAGCAGTGAAAAGAAACATTGTGAAGCAGATTTCATACTCCCACATAAAGATTATTGTTTTCCACATATATGAACACAATCATATTAATTAATAATAAAAAAGTATTTGGGGCAAATCTATTTCATATTCCTTTTTTGCTCTAATGGAATTTACTTCTTAAAGGAGTTAGAATTTTTATTCTAAAGAAGTTAGAATTTTTTAAAAATTTTAGCTAACTATTGAAAGCAACACTTTTAAATGGTCTGTGTCATCTGAATACCCTATTACAAGACCGAGGAATGTGTTCTGCATGAGAAGAAAGAATTTGGGGTTCATTTTGTCTTATCTAAACTAGAGAAGTTTTCATGGCATTGCTAAGTACCTTAGAGAAAGGGTTAGTGAAGGGAATCTGGCCCTGGGTTTAGCGGGAAAGTTCTGTTTTATAAACTCCACCATTAACAAATTCACCCCCTTGATTCTTTTGGATTTAGCTAAAAATCTTTCTTAAGGTTGAAATCCTTCCTTTTCTAATAGGAATTTGCCTCATCTGGAATGATGTTTTTCTATAGATTTCTAGTTCCTCCTTTGAATGAATTGTGAACTGTTAACAAGGAAAAAAAATTAGAAGTCATCTCCTACCTTTGGTATGACTCCTTGTTCTATACCAGGCTCCTTTTTAAAAGATAATTAAAGCATGCCTATAATCTCAGCCACTGGGAAGGCTGAGGCAGGAGGATTGAAAGTTTGGGGCCAGCCTCAGTAATTTAGGAAAATTGTGTCTTAAAATAAAAAATAAAAAGAGCAGTGGTAGAGTGCCTTAGGGTTTAATCCTCAGTACCACAAAATAAATAAATTAAAAAAAGAAGATAATTAGGGAAACTTCCATAGTTTTCTCTGAAATAGATCTTTGTCCAACTATAATTTTGGTCATTTTTATAGGCCTTTATTTAATTCTAAAAGTTTTCACTTTGAAATTCTGGGTTATTTTTCCTTCTTTGCTTACTTATTTCCTTCTGATTCCTTTACAATGAGATCAAGGACTACTACATCATGCAGATAATTACACACAAGGTTTGCATGTCTCATCCGTTCATTTTCACAACAGTAAGCAAAACGAATTCAGTTATAAGAGCCTTTATAGGATCAGCTTATGTAATGCTCACCATAACTCAGTGGAGATTTTTATTATCCCCATTTTTTTTTATTATCCCCATTTTTTTGAGGAGGAAACTGAGGCAGATGTTCAGTGTTCCTTCCAGGTCATATGGTATAAATTTGCAGAACCAGAGTCTCGATAAATTGCCGAGGCTGTCCTCAAACTTGAGATCCTCCTGTCTTAGCCTCCCAAGTACTGGGATGACAGGTGTGTGCCACTGTGCCTGGCCGATTCCTGAGCCTTTTTTGCTAGTTTGTACTATGATTTTGGCCATAATGATAGTAAGAATGAAAATGACAAATACAGCCTTGTGTGCTGAGCACTGGCTTTGATCCAGGCTCTGGGCCAAGTGTTTCTCATACATTATCTTAAACCCACAAGTCTCTATGGTGGATGCTATTATTTTCCCCATAGAAAATAAAGTATAATGACATTAAGTAACCTTTTTGTGTGGGGGCGGGGGTACTGGAGATTGAAAGCTATACCCCCAGCCCTTTTTATTTTTTTGTTTTGAATCAGGGTCTCACTAGGTTGCTGAGAGTCTCATTACATACTGAGACTGTCCTCGAACCTGTGATTCAGTCTAAGTCTTAGCTTCCTAAGTACTAGGATTACAGGCATGTGCCACCACACCCAGCTTAGGTAATCTTGAATGTGTGCAGGTAGTGAATGTTTAATGCAGGTATCAGTCAGTATCTGCCATAGTTCATACAATCCATCTTCTTAACCCTCATGCCACACTGTAGGTTAAGGACCATAACAGTGTTGAGGTAGACATTTTAGAATTACAGTGAGGGTTTGCTGTTGTTTTCTGGGTGTTGTTTTTTTTGTTTGTTTGTTTGTTTTGTTTTTGCTTGGTTTTGGTTTTGGTTTCTTTGTTAGTTTGATGGGCTGGGGTGGAGTGAATCAGCTGCTTCTTATCAACTGGCTTTAAACATTCAAAGTTTTTCTTGAGGTTGCTTCATAACTACATGGTCTGTGCTTATGAAATTAACCGGGCTCTAATGCCTGACCCATTCAAAAGCAGACAGTCCACTGGCTTCTTTTCAGAGGGGAGGATAGCCAAATAAACATCTCCTTGTCCCCTGGGCCACACACAGAGAGAAGAAAGCAGCTTCCAGCTATTGGCTCTCCTGTGTGGTTCTCTTTCCTTCGCTTCCCCCCCCCTCCTTTATTTATTTGCCTTCATACAGAGATAGCACCCTTATCCTTTACAGGTGAATCAATATTTACAGCCATTTAAAGGAGATGCTGTCTGTTGGCTCTCCCGTCCGTTGGTCAGCAGCGTGTAACAAAAGCGGCCTGTTTTCCCAGGACCCTCCACATCTGTAGCAGAACTGCAGTTAGCATCGCCAGGAGCCGGAGAGATGGCCAGTTCAAAGGTAGTTTGTTTGCATTGCTTCCAACCATCTTCCTGTTTGCTAGGAAAGGAAAATAAGCCTGCTGCAAGTGGGCATAAGACCCAGAAGGCAGATACGCAGTTCACAGTAGACATTTATTTCTGCATCTTTTTTCTCTCATGATCACCTCAACATTCTGATATGTGACCACAGCCATCTGCACAATTATAGTTATTTAACCTACTGCAAGTTTAAAATTGCAGCTTGCATAGGTGTATATTAACAAGGATGGTGCTGATAAATAAAAAAAAAGTGGTTGATCACAACAGCATTTTTAAATTAATGAATGCGATTGGCTTTAATTATAAAAAAAATACATATGTCTAGCAGGCTTTCTCAATAAGGCTTTTTTTATGCTGACTGCAGCACATTTTTCCTCCAATAATTGCCGAGCTCAGCTTTATCATTAAGCAGATGGTTTCTATTAATTCCCAAGGAAAGTGAATGATTGCAATTAACCAAATACTCAAAACTTGAGGACTGTAGAGTCCCATCCTACTACTTGGGGAAGGAATCTGTGTGTCACCTTCTTTCCCAGGGGATGCCCCCAAAGCGAAACCCTTCTGACAGTTTCATGATGTCTTCCACTCTATATATGGGTGTTGGAAGTAATTTTGAGAGTTCTAGAAGCAAACTTAGTTCTTACTCCCTATTGCCTTACTGGCTGTGAGTTTTGGGGGTATTTTTTGTTCCTTTGCGGTTTTTGTAGTGGGGGGTGGAAGTAGTCTAGGTAAATTTAAGTATCAACTGAAAAGAGTTTTAAATTGTGTAAGTTCAGGTAGTACCATAGGAGGTCTTTATTTTCTCTCTTTTTTTCCGTGTGTGTGTGTGTATGTGTGTACCTGCATGCTGGGATTAAACCAGGGCCTCGTCTATGCTAGGCAAGTGTTCTACCACTGAGCTACATCTCCAGCCCCAGAGGGGTTTTTTAAAACAAATATCACATTGCTTCTTCCCCCTGTTGTACAACATAAATGCGACTGAATATTTCAGCAGGTTCAAAGAAAGGATAAATTAATTGAGAATATCCCCATTCAAGTCCCCCCATCCCTGTATTAGGTAAACTAATATTTACAGCAGATATTTTTTTTTCAGTACTGGGGATTGAACCCAGGGGTATTCTACCTTCGAGCTACACCCCCAGTCCTATTTTTTATTCTTTATTTTGAAACCGAGTCTCACTAAGTTGCTGAGGCTGGCCACAAACCTGTGATCCTCCTGTCTCCGCCTCCCAAGTACTGGGATTGCAAATATGCGCCACCACGCCCAGTTTACAGCAGATTGGGTCATACTTTTTAGTTTCGACTAAATGACACTGCTTCCTTGCTTCTTCATTTTAAAGTTTAGTCATTATTCAGTAAGTTTTTGTTTGGGTGGGCTCCCACATGCCAGGCTGGAGGACAGGATTTTTGTCCCTAATTTCAAGGAGCTAACAAAGTTGAACACTAAACAATCACAGTCTCGTGTGACCCCAGAACAGAGAGCATCAGGTGTCAGGGAAGAATCGAGCAGAAATTCTCCATGAGCCAAGGCTGGAAGGATGATGGCAGGAGGCCCCAAAGCAGGGGAGGTTCTAGGACCTCTTAGGTAATTAGATGTTGCCAGGATGTGAATTTCAAGGGAAGAGCGTTGGAAGGTCAGGTGAGACTGGTAGGCTGGGGCCAGATAATGATATCCTTTCATGCTTGACTAACAGGAGAACAGATTTTATCTTGTAGGGACTACCCTTTGTGACAGCAGTCTGAAGAATGGAGACATTAGAGGGAGCAAATGAACCAACTGGAAGATAAGTAGACAGTCTATTATAGGAGCTGGACAAGAGTGGGCAAAGTCTAGGGCACTTGCAGGCTTCCGGTTTAGGCAACCCTTGGGAGAAGGCTTGTGCCTCTAGGAGACCAGGAACCCGATGGAAGAAAGAGGTGGTGCCTTTGAGTCCCCCGGGTGGAGATGTCCATGTTGGTGGAGGTAGGAGTGACATGGGCCTGGACATAAAGATGTGGCTAAGAGTCGTAGTAATTCCTAAACCCAGACTATGTCAAGATAAGCTTAACGACACAGAATTTAATCTTTCTCCCCACTTCATGTTTCTTCAACTTTTTATCTTGTATTCACACAAACCCCTTTAGGTATGGATTCTGCTGGAGCTTGTTTGAAGTATGTTCTTACCCCTGACCAAGTTTCTGCAGCTTGGCACCATATGTACGTGGGAAATGAGGAAAGCTAGGAAGGATGCAAATTGTGCATTCACATTACCCCTGCTGCTTTGACTCCAGCTTCCTGTGGGGAGAAGAGACCTGTATTTAGAAAGCTAGAAACCAGACAGGTTCTTACCTCACACTTCTTAAACCAACTCAGAGCCTTCAAAGACTCAAGTCTGCAGTGTGTGTGTGTGTGTGTGTATGTGTGGTATGTGTGTGACGTTGGAGAGGTGTTCTACCTCTAAGCCATGCCCCAAGCCCTATTTTATTTTTTTTATTTCGAAGCAGGATCTCCCTCAATTGCTGAGGCTGGTTGCAAACCTGCGATCCTCCTGTCCCAGCCTCCCAAATACTAAGATTACAAGTGTGCACCACTATGCCCAGCCATAATCCATTCTTTATGTTAACACAGCAGGGGAATTTAAGGGGTAAGATTTTCTTTTTCTACTTCATATACTATAAACGCATAACCTGGATTTTCCTCTCATAAATAGACATTACCAGTTATAAACATTTAGCTGCCCTTATTAGGTATATACTGTTGTTAATCTGATAACTTTGGGAGTGGGATTATTCAATCCCTACCTTTAATCTGAATTGATATAGTGATAATAGTTCATTTTATTTATTTATTTATTGGTGTTTCTGGGGATTAAACCAGGGGCATTCTCCCTCTGAGCTATACCCTCAGCCCTATTTTATTTTTTATTTTGAAACAGGGTCTCACTAAACTGAAGAGGGCCTTACTAAATTGCTGAGGCTGGCTGCCAACCTTCAATCCTCCGGTCTCAGCCTTTCAAGTACTGAGATTACAGGTATGCTCCACCACCCTCAACAGTTCATGTTATTTTAATGCAATGTCTGTTATCCCATCCCATCTTTAAAAATAGTATCAGGAGCCAGGCGTGGTGGTGCACACTTGTAATCCCAGCATTTGGGAGACTGAGACCGGAGGATCTGGGTTTGCGGCTAGCCTCAGCTACCTAGTGAGGTCTTCCGCAACTTAGTGAGACCGTTTCAAAATAAAGAATAAAAAATAGGGCTGGGGGTATAGCTTGGAGGTAGAATGCCCCTGAGTTCAATCCCCAGTACCGCAAAAAAAAAAAAAAAAAAAAAAAATAGTATCAGGGCTCAAGATGGGGCAGAGCACTTGCCTGGCATGCATGAGGCCCTTGGGTTTAATCCCCAGCACTGCTAAAAAATAAAAATAACATCATGAATTAGCTATATTATTTTCTCCACTTTGCAGACAGGAAAAAAAATAAATGGGCATTAGAGAAGATAAGTAACCTCTCCTGGGACAGACAGACTTGAAGAGGCCAAAATGGGGTATGAGCCCAGGTGGGTTTGGCTCTAACTCCAAATCCTGAGGATTTTTCCACAGCATTGTGCTACTGGTTCCTGCACATATCTGTTCTTTCATATAATCTGCCCAGAGACTTTAGGAATACTTGTTGTTAGCCTAACTTACAGATGAATAAACTGAAATTTAAAAATTGTAGGTTATGCCAGGTGTAGTGGAGCACACTTTAATCCCAGTACTTGGGAGGCTGAGACAGGAGGATGGCAGGTTCACAGCCAGCCTTAGTAATCCAGTGAGGCCCTCTGCAACTTAATAAGACCCTGTTTCAAAATAAAAGAATAAAATCAGGCTGGGGGTGTAACTTGGAGGTAGAGTGCCCTTGGGTTCCATCTCTAGTACCACAAAAAAAAAAAAAAAAAAAAAAAAAAAAAAAAGGTAGGTTATTTAGATTTAATGCAAGGCTGTTTAGGTTTAATACAAGTTTAAAAGTTTTTATCTTATTTATTATTTAGGTTTAATTCAAGGTTATTAGGTCTGCCTGGCTCTTAAACCCTTGTCTCCTCACTGTACATAACTTCCTTTTATTAGTATTTGCTGTGAAGATGTTTAAGCTTGATGGAGCTCATTTCTAAGACCCTTTCCATTCTAGGATTCTATAAGAGTTAGATTTGTGAGGGAAATAACATTACAGGGCTAGAAATTAGTCTAGCTATAGAAAGTAACTTCATATATTCTCTGGACAGCTCCTGTGCTGGTGAGCACACATGAATACTTGGAACTTACGACTAATTCACAATAAAACAAACAAAACCGGGTGTTTTATCAGAACTATTAACAAGTAATTTTAAAAATGGGTGTAAAATTCTCTTTCTTTCTTGCAAAATAATTGAAATGCAAAGACAAACAACTCAAAAAAAAAAAAAAAAAAAAAAAAAAAAAAAAAAAAAAAAAAAAAAAAAAAAAAAAAAAAAAAAAAAAAAAAAAAAAAAACCGAACTAAAAAAGAAGAAAAATCAAGCTCTCAGGAAGTGCATGCAGTACAGTGATTCAAACAGTAAATTTAAGAGTTTATGACCATGGAAGTCAGGTTGAGAAATTCCCAAGCTCTAAACAGAAGGTGTGCCACTCACTTGAAGAGGTTCCAAGTGAAGAAGAAGACTATTTAAATCCTTCGTCAGTTTGCCTCAAATACTCCCAGAAAACAGAGTCAGCATCAAATCAGGTGCAAAGTTCCTTCTGTTGTATGGATCTGCTTTCATTTAACTTTTATTTATGTCCACTGCTCTTGTTTTGTCTCTTTAGGACACAGTTTTGTCTATGATTGGTTACTAGTCCATTTCAAATTTATATCTACTGTGATTTAATTAACTTCACCGTAAGCAATATGTTTTGAGACATATTAATGAGATGGGAGTCTTTTCAGAGTATTTATAATTTCCTTCTCCTCCTCCTCCTCTACCTCCTTCTCCTTTTCCTCCTCCTCCTCCTCCTCCTCCTCCTCCTCCTCCTCCTCCTCCTCCTTCTTCTTCTTTGGCTTAGCATGCAACTTTGAAATTCTACAAGGCTGAATTCTGAGCCTGCGTGACTCCAGGAAAGGTCTCCCGGGTATTTTCAGGCATGCTTGTTCATCAGTGTTAATAAGAGATTATTTTCTTACATCTAGATCCTTCTTTTCTCTATTACTGATTAAGAAATTAATTGGGAACAAGACAGTATGGTGTGTGCCTAGAGTCCTAGATACTTGTGAGCCTGAAGCAGGAGGATTTCTAAAGACCTGGAATTGTTATATTTGTGCAGGAAGGAGGGAGGACTGAGCATTGAACCCAGGGGTGCTTTACCATTGAGCTACACCCCAGCCCCTTTTATTTATTTATTTATTTTTTTGAGACAGGGTCTCAATAAGTTGCCCAGACTGGTCTCAAACTTGCAATCCTCTTTCCACAGGCTCCTGAGTAGCTGAGATTACAGGTGTGTGCTAGGCTACAAGCCTAGGAGTTTGAGACCAGCATGGTCAACATAGTGAGACCCCATCTCTAGAGAGAGAAAGAAAGAAGAAGAGAAGAGAAAAAATAGAAGAGGAAGCCAGGTGTGGTGGCACACACTTGTAATCCTAGTACTTGGGAGGCTGAGACAGGAGGATCGCAGGTTCACAGCCAGCCTCAGCTACTTAGTGAGGCCCTCGGCAACTTAGTGAGACCCTGTTTTAAAAATAAAGAATAAAAATAGGGCTAGGGGTGTAGCTCAGAGGTAGAATGCCCCTGGGTTTGATTCCCAGTACCACAAAAAAAAAAAAAAAAAAGAGGGGAGGAAAGGAAAGGGAATATACCTGGGGTTGGGGATATAACTCAGTGGCAGAGTACATGCCTAGCATATGCAAGTCCTGAATTTAATCCCCAGCAACAAGGAGGAAGGAAGAAAGGGGGGGGGGGTATTTGGAAAAAAAATTTTCAGCTATTGATACTTTCTTACTGAATGGTTTCAAGATAATTCTCCCTTTAAAAATATTTTAATGTATTGCATTTTAATGTTTTCTAAGAACACAATAAAATACAATATAGACACATTAGAACAAATACAAATAACCAATTGAATGCATGTGACTTTGGGAGATTATGTATTCTTCTGCATTCTGTTCAATACATACTCACTGTGAGAAGCTGCAGAAGGCAGCCTGGCTTTGTGTATTTGTATATCTGTGTCATTCACCTAAATAATATACTTGTTTAAAAAACATAAGCCAAGCAGGGCGTGGTGGCTCACGCTTGTAATCCCAGCATTTGGGAGGCTGAGACTGGAGGATCCGGGTTCGCGGCCAGCCTCAGCTGCATAGTGAGGCCATCTGCAACTTAGTGAGACCCTGTTTCAAAATAAAGAATTAAAAAAAAAAATAGGACTGGGGCTGTAGCTCGGAGGTAGAATGGCCCCAGGTTTCATCCCCAGTACCGGAAAAAAAAAAAGACATAAGCCAAATACCTCTCTTATTCCTCTCTTATAAGGAGATATTTTGTGTATCTTACAGGAAGACTTCCAAATACAAACACAAAGAAGGTAGATTTGTTTGTTTGGGGGTTACTGGGGCATTCTACCTCCAAGCTACACCCCTAGCCCTATTTTATTTTTTGTTTTGAAACAGGGTTTCAGTCCTATAATCCTAGTGCTTGCAAGGCTGAGGTGGGAGGATCACAGGTTTGAAGCCAGCCTCAGCAACTTAGTGAGACCCTTAGCAGCTTGGTGAGGCCCTGTTTCCAAATAAAAAATAAAATAGGGTTGGAGGTGTAGCTCAGAAGAAACAGGGTTCCACTAAGTTGTTGAAGATCTAAGTTGCTAAGGCTGTCCTCATACCTGCTATCCTCCTGTCTCAGGCTCCCAGGTACTGGGATTAGAGGCATGCACCACCATGCCCGGCTAACGTAGGTGGTTTTAAAGATATCTGACGGGGTGGAAGGAAATAGTTCATAGCCACTGAGCCGTGATAAATATCTTTCAGATCTAATAGAAATAATAACTATTTACTTACAATTTCCTACATGTTCCATGTTGGTTTACTGTGGTAAGTGCCAGATGACCAGTATTGCATTTCACACTCCCAACAACCCTGCTCAAATTCCCATTTCACAGACGAAAAAAAATCTCAGTCTGAAACAGCTACTTCATTTTCTTAAGGCTGGCCTAGGAGGAGGCATAGTGGAGAATTTGCATCTGGGAAGCAGTGTCAGCCCCAAGCTGTTAACCGCTGTGTTGCTGCCCTCTTTCTTCCAGAGCATGTCACTCTTCTCCTGGGGGAAAAAGATGCTGGTGTTTAGTTATCCTCCTCAAAGTGAAGTGGGAGTTCAAGAAATCTTAGCACGAACTTTTATTGGCTTAGGTTTTGTGGCATAAATAAAGCTATTGATTTAACTCTTGAAACATTTCCATCTTTTAATATGCCAAACATGATCTTAAACAAAACCAGAGAGACTCATGATGTACGTACAGTATAATCCCTGATTAGTTTGACTAGGTGGAATGATTTTATGTTGTACCAATCACACTTCATTTTCTTCTCATTCCAACTAGCATGCCAACTGGAAGAGATACCAAGTATTCTCTAGGACATTGGATTGTAATTAAAGGGCTCTGTTCCGCTGCTTCTTTAACATCCTCTGAAGTCCAAAATCAAAACCAGAAACCCAGCATACTTGACATTTCTTTCAGTCTTATGCATTAATAAAACTTTTTTTTCCTGTTGCTTTGTAAGGAATACATTTAAGAGGGCAGAAAGGACTTTTTCTGTAAAACTTTATGCATAAATATGTGACTTTTTAAAAGATAAGAATGACTGTCCTCTTAAGCCAAGCTGGAAAGTTCTTAATTAACTAATAACCGATTACAAATAGTAATCACTGGGATTTCTAGAAAACTAGGAAATTGCTGATGGAAAGCTATCCTAAGAATTGTAGAGGTGCCTGTTTTTATCAAGATAGCTACCAGCTGTCCCATTCAAAAAGGTTGCTTTCTATTTGCAAGGCAGGCTATAAAACCTCAAGAATATAAGGACATAAAGTTTCTGGTTAGCTGGGTATGGTGGCACATTCTTATAATCCCAATACTTGGGAGGCTGAGACAGGAGGATCACAGGTTTGAGGACAGCTTCAGCAAATAGACTTTCATCAACCTAGCGAGACCCTGTTTCAAAATAAAAATAAAATCTGGCTAGAGATGTAGCTCAGAGGTAGAATGCCCCTAGCACAACAAAAAAAAGTTTCTGGTTGTATTATATTCCTAAATATTTTAACCATTTCCTAACTTTAAGACAAAATTTGGATGTTCAATTGTTTGTGTCTTATGAAAACTACTTAGCATCTCCTTAGCTATCAAATATACAATATTTGGTTTTTGTCACTGTTTCTCAAATTATTTTAAGTGTGCTCTAATAAAATTTGTAATTCATTTTAAAGTCACCAAATAGAATTAACTCCCATAATTTTTCTTAAAGTTGAGACAGTACAACTACCGGCATCTCACTTTGAAGAATCTAAGGCAATGAATGGTTAAAGACCTAATGTCTTTAAAAAAGAAAAAAGAGGCCAGGTATGGTGGCATCATGTATAATCCCAGTACTTGGGAGGTTGAGTAGGAGGATTGCAGGTTTGAGGCCAGCCTCATAAACTTAGCAAGGCCCTTAGCAACTTAGCAAGACCCTGATTCCAAAGAAAAATAGGGCTGAGGGTATAGCAGTCCCCAGCAACACGGGGGCGGAAGGGGGGTGCTGTATGTGTAACATTCAAAAAGTTGCAGCAAACTGTACAACATGTGATTTATTTAAAGACAGGAAAAACCTTCTCCCCTGCACTAAGCATCCAAGCTGAGGATGTGGAGAACAGTAAAATGTGGTGCTTCGTCTTAAGGATCTTAAAAACTTTTTTAATATACTTTCATTAGTGCATTGCAATTACACATCAAAGTGAGGTTCAATGCAATACAAACATACATGCACACAGCTCTTGGTGTACTACAAAGTATATACAGTTAGGGCACCAAGCTTTTCGGTGTTGACTCCAGTAGGAATTCAGAGAAGAGAGTAAAACTTTGAGCTGGAATCTTGACTCTCTTAACTCTCTGTGACCCTCAGAGCAATAGCAGTTCCATTGCATGGATCTTCTTGGAATTGTAGAATCTCAGACTCCACATCCCAACCTATGTGTCAGAATCAGCATTTTTATGACATTCCCCCCCCCCAAATACTGTGTATCATAAAGGTGTAAAATTGCTAAGTCAGTACTATCTACTAGTCAGTCTAGTAAAACTTTATACAGTGATGGAGACAGTCTGTTTTCTTTTCTGTCCAATATGACAGCCACTATTTTATGTGGCTGTTGAGCACTTGATATGTAGTTAGTGCAGCTAAAGAACTGGATTTTTTAATTTGAAATCTAAATTTAAATAGTCACATGACTACCAAATTGTACAGAGCAAGAAAAGAAAAATCGCTTCATTAAGAGTCAAGAAATGCCGGGCATGGTGGCGCACGCTTGTAATCCCAGCATTCAGGAGGCTGAGACCGGAGGATCCGGGTTCGCGGCCAGCCTCAGCTACCTAGTGAGGCACTCCACAACTTAGTGAGACCCAGTTTCAAAATAAAGAATAAAAAATAGGGCTGGGGGTGTAGCTCGGAGGTAGAATGCCCCTGAGTTCAATCCCTAGTACCACAAAAAAAAAAAAAAAAAAAAAAAAGAGAGTCAAGAAATTTAATACTTGCTCTAAAACAGAAACTATTTAGACAACCTTGGATAGTGTCTTTTTTATTTTAGCTTTTTTCCCCCACAGTACTGGGGATTGGACCAAAGGGTGCCCTACCACTGAGCTACATCACAGCCCTGTTTATTTTTTTATTTCAAAATAGTCTCATTAAGTTGCCCAGACTAGGCTCAAACTGGTGATCCTCCTCCCTCAGCTCTATCCTGAGTAGCTAGAATTACAGCCATGGGCCACTACACCCAGCTTGGGGTAGTGTTTTTAACCTCCTTTGCTTCAGTTTTATCAGCTGTGGGTGATGAAATGAATTAGACTATCTTGCAGTTTTATTTTAGTATTACGGTTACATGATTGCTTCTGTTGAAAGAATGCTTCTTCAAACAAGTCAGTCTTGAGGTATATTTGCCATGTTAAGAGTATATTTTGGAGCTGAATATGGTGGCACATGCCTGTAATTTCCAGTTTTTGAGAGGTAAAGACAGGAAGATCTTGAGTTTGGGGCCAACCTCAGCAATTTAGCAAGACTCTCAGCAATTTAGCAAGACCCTGTTCCAAAACAAAAAATAAATAAGAGGGACTTGGAGTATAGCTTAAAGGTAGAATGTCCCTGAGTTCAATCCCTGGTGCTACAAAGAAAAGAGAAGAGCCAGGCGTGGTGGCACACGCTTATAATCCCAGTACTTGGGAGGCTGAGACAGGAGGATCACAGGTTCATAGCCAGCCTCAGCAACAGGAGGCTTTCCACAACTTAAAACCATTTCAAAATAAACAATAAAATAGGACTGGAGCATAGCTCAGAGGTAGAATGCTCCTGGGTTCAATCCCCAGTAGCATACACACACACACAAAAGAAAAGAACAACTCTATGGGTAGATTACATGTAGTTTTGGCAAATAGTTAATTTAAGAGCACTGGTAATGTATCAGTAACCCCCACCCCCAAAGATGGATAAATATTTCCACCATGTGGACATGAAATTTAATAAGTCAGGGAAAATAAGGCAAAAAACCTACACAACCTGCACACCATATAAGGAAAAGTCCTGAAAGATGAAAGGCCGAGTAGAAGTGGGATGTGGTAGAAGACATGGGTAAAATCAGGGCCATTTAGGCCACCTCAACGTGGAGGCCCAAAGGAGGTGGCAGCATCTTGGCCCAAAGGAGGTGGCAGCATCTTGGCCAGGTGAGCAGAGCTCATGAACTCAGAATCGAGAACCTTCTGCAGGAACGTTCAGGGACCCAGGGGAGAGAAATGCAGCAAGTAAGTAATGTGGCAGGAACCAAGTAAAAATTCACAATTCCAGATGTAAGAAACCAAAGCCCAGGAGCCCTGGCTTAGTTCTGGGGCACTGGACCCTCAGTTTGGGAGGGCAGATAAAGTCCCACCATGGGGGGAGCTGGATGGAGAACTCAGCCAGAGAAACAGAGAATGGGCAGGAGGCGAGATCAGCTGAAGAGCCTGGGAGCTGGAAAGACCAGGAACTGTTCCCAAGGCTAGGGGCGATTTGCAGCTGCTAGAGGCATTTTTCATTTGGGCCCTCTTTGTGGTGTCCCTCCTTACATTCTATCCTCAGTTTCCTGGATTGCTTTTTTTTTTTTTTCCTTTAGAAACTTCATTTCTGAAAATAGATTAATGTCTATTTCAAATCCCTTAGTTTCAGTTTCTAAGTCTGTCTGCTCATCACTACAGCTTCTGCTAATGCTGATCATCTTTTGCTTCTCTTTCTGTTTTGGCCTCTGCACATTTGAGCGTTTCATGATGCTGTTCCCTGAGAGATATTGCTGTCTTGAACAGAGAGGAAGTCTTCTCTTTCTAATCAGATACTGTATTTCTCTTCCTCCTCTCCCCTCCCTTCCTCCTTCCCTCCCTTTTTCCTTCCTTCCTTCCTTCCTTCCTTCCTTCCTTCCTTCCTTCCTTCCTCTTTCTTTCTAGTGCTGAGTATAAAACACATGCTATGCAAGCCCTCTACCCCAAGCTACATCCCCAGCCAGGTGCTACTTTCAATGTCCTTTGTGTAGTCTGTGGGTAAATGATGCTGCAAGTTGGCTAACCTGGGCATCCCTCCTCTGCCTCTGGCATAGCCAACCAGCCTCAAGGTGGAAGGGACAATGGTCTTGTTCATTATCATTTTCTTGTACTTCACAGAGCCTGCCATGCTTTAATCCGCCAATGGCTGTTTATTGACCGCTAGCTGTTTGCACCTACATTTCAAAGGTGTGTTTTCCACTGTTGGCTGCCTGCCTCAAGGGAACAGGACCATTTTCACTCTCAGTCTTGAACTCTTGGGCAGCCTTCTCAGTGGTCACAGAGTTTTGGGTCTTTCTAACCATCTTCTGCCACATTCGCTCTTGTTGGCCTTCTCCATCTCTATCCAGTCTGCTCAGACTCTGATCCACACAAAGTATCTTCTAGATGAAAATCCAACTCAAAATAGCTTCTTGGAGAAAAAGGAATGTGTTGGTCCATTCAACTGAAAAATCCAGGTCAACCTTGCATGGCTGAACTCATGTGCTCTGGGTTCACGAGGACCTTATCTCTCCATCGCCAGGCATCTCTCCAGTACTGGCCTCGTTCCCAGGCAGTAGCACCCAACATGGAAGTAAGGTGTGTGTTTTGGCAGCTGTACATTTGTACCTTCCTGGGTTGTTCAACAAAGCTGCAGGCTTGACCTCATATGGTATCAGTGATAGACTATCTCCATAGCAATTTCTGGCAAAGGGAATGGAGTGTTCCTGAGGCCCAGGTTTGAAAGGTCACTGTGACCAGCTCTAAAGCCAGGCCACCAGAAACTAAGAGTAGATGAAGGAGAGCATCCCAAAGAAAAATTGTGTGTGTGTGTGTGTGTGTGTGTGTGTGTGTGTGTTGCTGGCACTGAGGATCGAAGCCATGAGCATTCTACCCCTGAGCTACACCCCCAGCCTGATTTTATTTCTTATTTGGAAATAGGATCTCACTAAATTGTAGAAGGTATCGCTAAATTGCCGATCCGGCTTTGAACCCACAATCCTCCTGTCTCAGCCTCCTAGGTACTGGGATTACAAGCATGTGCCGCCATACCTGGCAGAAAAATTGTTTTACCAGAAAAAAAGGAAAATGGATACTAGGAAGATGAAAATCATAGATACATACTGCAGCATGCTATACCTATTTCTTTGACCTTACTCCATGGTGACATAAATGAATTTGGTGTTTAGTGTCCATAAGATAGGTTTATCCTTCTAAGAACATAAATCTCAGTTTCTTTGTCTTTGTCCAATACCCCTTTTCAAAAATGGTTCCTTTGCCCACAGCTCTGGGGGCAGTGGACACCAGGGTGTAAAACTTGGAAGGAAGTCAGACATGGTGGCACACACTTGTAATCCCAGTACTCGGAGGCTGAGACAGGAGGATCACAGGCCGGAGGCCAGCCTCAACAAATTAGCGAGATCTTGTTTCAAAATGAAAAATAAAAAAAGGCTGGGGATGTAGCCCAGAGGTAGAATGCCCCTGGGTTCAATCCCCAGTACCAAAACCAAAAAAACTAAACTAAACTAAAAACCCAACAAACATGGAAGGAGAGGCAGTATACCAAAGAGAGTAAGAGTTCTGCCCCTTGAGCTGGCAGATCTCTGCTCTGGCCTGACAGGTGCCATCGCCTTAGACAAGTCATTAATCTCTCAGGTGGCAAACGACACCTACCTCAAAGTGCTCTTATAAGGAATCAACAAATACTCTGTGTGAAGCTCCTAACATGTGTCTGGCTCACTAAAGTGCTCAGTGAATTTTGCTGATGTTGTTGATAATAAAAGTAATAGAAGCTGAGGCCACACATTGTTGCTGGTTGCTCCCACAGACTGGTATGCCTCCAGCTTCTTCCCCTCACTTACCATAGACTAGCTAACACCAGCTGGCCCTTTGCTAGCCCCCACACCCCACCCACCACGGCTCATGCACCTCTGCGGGCCAAAGCTTCCTCACACTCTGACCTCGCCTCCCACATTGCATCTCATAGTCAATGAAGAGAACTTTCTGGACTCTTACCTCCAACCCGGGTCTGTTATTTCCTTTCATAGCAACCTTCTTTTCCTTTATTGCCAGATTACCATCTGTAATTACGTGTGTGTGTGTGTGTGTGTGTGTGTGTGTGTGTGTTTTGGCGGTACTGGGGATTGAACCCAGGGGCATTCTACCTTTGAGCTATACCCCAGCCCTATTTTTTATTCGTTGTTTTGAAACAGAGTCTCACTAAGTTGCGGAATGCCTCACTAGGTAGCTGAGGCTGGCCGTGAACCGTGATCTTCCGGTCTCAACCTCCCAAATGCTGGGATTACAAGCGTGCACCACCACACCCGGCTACCTGTGTGTTTTTGTGTGCTCCTCTTACTGGCTAAAACACTCACTTTATGCAACAAGTAGGGTTTCAGTAAATACTTATCAATAAAATAAATCATTGTGATGTCAGTTGTTTGTTGTTGTTTTTGGTTTTTTTTTTTTGCGGTACTGGGGATTGAACTCAGGAGCATTCTACCTTCGAGCTATACCCCCAGCCCTATTTTTTTATTCTTTGTTTTGAAACCGGGTCTCACTAAGTTGCGGAGGGCCTCACTAGGTAGCTGAGGCTGGCTGTGAACCCGGATCCTCCAGTCTCAGCCTCCTAAATGCTGGGATTACAAGCGTGTGCCACCACGCCCAGCTTGATGTCAGCTATTTTTGAGACTTATTTAAGGCCAATAGGAGCTTTGGTGAAGCTACAGTGAGGAAGGTCTCAGTAACTGGACAGTACAGAGCTAATGATGGGGGTATATTGAGAGGGCAGGTTGGGGAGGAAAGGTGGGCTGGTTTTGTATGTAGGGCCTTTATAATGGGGGGTGAACAAGATGAAGAAGGTCCACAGAAAAAGATCTCTGCCATGTGGAATGGCTTCCAAGCATGTGACATTCATTTCAGTTTAGATACACTTTCTCAATGAGGATTTTATCTATAGTTAGCATCTTTGCCAACTTTATCGTTCTCTCGCTCACTCTCAATCTTACTCTCTCTCTCTCTTGCTCTTTCTCTCCCCACGCCCCAGGGGATGGGGGGTACAAGGAGGGGTTGGTCACGTTGCCTATTTATTATACAATTCCCCCAAGTACTTTGAATGGCAATGTTATAAATAATAGCTATTTATTATTGTTGTCTCAACTTAACAAAATGGTTATTTAACAGGCAATGAAATAATTCACCCACAGTTCTTAGGCTATAATTATACACACCACATTTGAGGGGCAAATGTTAGGGCTTGTGCTTAAAATGTAAGCCTTGTTCACAGTGGTGAATTCTCTGTGGACAACGAATCCTGGTCTGAATGGCAAACAAAGACAAGTGTGGTCACTCTTCAGGGGGCACTTCTCAAAGAGTTGAAAGTCCAAGTTGTCATAAATTGAATCAGTGCTTATTGGAAAATATTGCATAATATATCTGTTCATTAGCTTCAAAATATTCTAGGTTCGTTGTCAAATAGAAAATACAGAAGAGAAAAACAACCATCTCTAGAAAAATGCTATAAAAATTTTGTAATATATGCCCTTCTAGGTATTTTGGTTTTTTTTCTCCTACTCTGAATTTTTTTTTTTTTTTTTTTGCGGTACTAGGGATTAAACTCCGGGGCATTCTACCTCCGAGCTATACCTCCAGCCCTATTTTTTTTATTCTTTATTTTGAAACCGAGTCTCACTAAGTTGCGGAGTGCCTCACTAGATAGCTGAGGCTGGCCGCAAACCCGGATCCTCCGGTCTCAGCCTCCTGAATGCTGGGATTACAAGCATGTGCCACCACGCCCGGCTCCTACTCATGAATTTTTAAAGCATACTTTAAGAATCATACTCTACACATATCATATAATATGTTTTCAAATTTTAATATTAATGACTTTCTAGGTCTAAACTTTGCAGCTATGTTATTTAAAATACTATAACCACCAGCAACATGGACTGGAGTGTACTAGAATTGTAGCTAATCTGAGCTGAGATGTGCTGTAGATATTAAAGCTAGTTGGGTGTGCTGGATATACCTTTCATCCCAGGACTTGGGAGGCTGACACTGGAGGAACACAGGTTAGAGGCTGGCTTTCGCAACTTAACCAGGTCCTTAGTGACTTAGACCCTCAGCTACCTGTTTCAAAATAAAGTATAAAAAATAGGGCTAAGGGTGTAGCTCAGAGGTAGAATGCCCCTGGGTTCAATTCCCAGTACCAAAACAGTAAAAAGGGCTGGGAATGTAGCTCAGAGGTCAAATGACCCTGGGTTCAATCCCCAGTACCAAAAAAAAAAAAAAGAATTACTCTCCAAACACCTGAACATGTATCTTTTTTGCATATCTCTGATTATTTCCTTAGGATATACTTCTAGAAGTAGAATTTCTAGAAATTTTTAACAAAATTAAATGAGCAATAATGTTATAAATAAATGAAGACATAAAAAGTAATGTTTTGATTTTTCATTATTTAGTTATCTTTGTCCTCTAGAAAAAGATATGGTTTCAATAATTAGCAATTGCTCATTTTACATTAACTCAAAAACACCTTTTCAACTATATTCAAATAAGTTAAAATGAACTACCACTAAGTTGTTATTGAAAAGTCAGCTCTGAGTTTTCATGGCCCTCTCCCCCACACTGTGGTTTGAACCCAGAGATGTTCTTCCTCTGATCTACACCCTCAGCTCCATCTATATTTTATTTGGAAACAGTCTGCTTAAGTAACCATACATTGGCCGGGAACCTGTGATTCTCCTGTCTCAGCCTCCCAAGTACTGGGATTGCAGGTGTGCACCACCACACTCGTCTTGAGTTTTCATGTTTTATGTGAACTGCAAAATATTAGGAGTTGGGAACTGGCTGGAAGTGGTGGTTCACACCTATAAGCCCACTACTTGAGAGGCTGAGACAGGAGGATTGCAGGTTCAAGATCAGCCTCAGCAACATAGCTCAAAGGTGTAATGTCCCTGGGTTCAATCCCCAATACCAAAAAAAAAAAAAAAAGAGTTGAAAATTCAACACAATTCTTCCTTCTGAATTAAAATACATACACTTTAGATTGGTTAATTATAGACAACCATGAAATGGAAAAGGTAATGATATATGAATTTTTTAAAAGCTTTCTAATTACTACATGAAGGGGGGAGAGCTTAAAATGTCATTGTTCAGAGGTCTAGAGTATTTGATCTAGTATTTGTGTAAAGTTATAATCTAACACGATTTTAACATATTTATTATTGTACACTAAAAAAGCCTTAGGTTATTCAGTAACAGGACCCATACCATATCGATGAGGTTTCACTTTTCTTATAATATTAATTGCATTAAATATACTGAATTTTTTTTTTTTTTTATTACCAAATGGCCAACAGAGCCTCTGTAAAAACCTACCTTCCTGAGCTGGCACACACCTATAATCTCAGCAACTTGGGAGGTCTACTCAGGAAGATTGCCAAGTTCAAGGCCACCCTGGGCAATTTAGCAAAATCCTGTCTCAAAAGAAAATAAAAATGGGGCTGAGGATGTTAGTTCAGTGGTAGAGCCCATGTGTGAGACCCTGGGTTCAATGCCTAGGACTGCAAAACCAAAAACCTTCCTTCCTTGCTTGCTTGTAGTTTTTACATTTTGTGCTTTTCTCTAATGTCTCAGGAATTCTCAGGGAAAATGTTGGGATTTTTAAGAGTTGCTGAACTTTCTTGCATATCCCCTGGGTAGTGCTTACAAAATGCTGATTCAAGAAATAGTGCTTATGCTTGACTATGAAATTTAGTGTTATGGAGGATTTATTAGACTAAACAGTGACTTGAACATAATTTAGGGGGAATGATTTATGGCATTTCTAAAGCATAAAATGAAGAGTGTCTGGTTCACTGTCTGTGTTTTATTTGAAATAATGAATTTCATTGTCTAACACAGGAAGAAGAAATAAAAACCTATAATTTAATCCAACTTGGCAAATTCTTCTTTTCTCCTAATTTTCAACCTAAAGAATTTAAAGAATCACCCCTGTACTCATTAAGCCAAAACTCCGAACTAGACTTTTCTCTATGAGTAAAGGTAGAAGAAACAGACTAATTTTCAGTAGAATGGTATTAAGAACTAAAAATAAAAAGAAGAAAGAAAAAGAATTTTTCACTGGGGCTATCCTGAAGAGAATGTTACATAAGTCTGTATTATTTGTACAATTTGAATTTTTTTGTGTGGTGCCACACATTGAACCCAGGGGCATTCTACCTACAGACTACACACCCCAGCCCTTTGTTTTGTTTTGTTTTTGTTTAGAAACAGGGCCTCCTTAGATTGCTGAGTCTCACTATGTTGCTGAGGCTATCCTCAAACCTGTGATCCTCCTGTCTCGGCCTCCCAACTACTGGAATTACAGGCGTATGCCACTATGCCTGGCAGTGTGAATTATTATTTCATTGCTTTGCTTTATCTTCCATTTATAGTAGGAAATCATCCAAAATAAAGATATTAAAAAATAAAGATGGTTACATAAAGCTTTTACTTCTAATTTCTGCAAAATTTTCTTATTTTTGCAATCTGATTGCAAAAGAGTTTCTCCTGTATTAATTTGAAAAAAAGAAAAAAGGTTTTCAATGCATACCACCTTCATATACCCCATAATCTACCTTTCAGATAATATACGTGAAAGTGTAATGCATCATACTAGCATGGGGTGTTTTTTCAATTTTAGGTCAGCTAAAGTAGCCATAGATCTGAAATGACCTACGTTCTAGAAGACTCTCAATTTTAACCGTCAGTGACATTTTAAACAAGAATACTGATTATTTCATATAAACAAGTGACTTCAAAGTATGAACCCTTCATCCTTACTCTTATTCTAGCTTGGCTCGTTTCTCCCTGGTAAGTAGACAAACAGTTGCTACTTTGCCACTTAGATAGAAATATCAAATACTTTAAAAAAAAAAAAAAGCTATTCATTTGGATGCTTTGAGCTTGTGTATGAATTAATAGCTTAGTTTAATTCCATATGAAGCCTTTGCCATCTGCAGGGCTGCGACATGTCTAATTGAGGAATGAAGACTACAGGAAAGGCTTCCAGAGCAATATTTTGATTGCAAATTAAATTCAAAGTAAAATATATAGTTTTTAAGGAGTAGGTATTTTCTCTAATTAAAAAGGGAAATAACCCTACATTTATTTTAGTGTAATTTTATAAATGTTTCCATGTGTAATACCAGAGAGCAAAAAGTCTAAGCCTGATACATCTGTTTGTTTGTTTACTTATTTATTTGGTAATGGAGTGCGAACCCAGGGGCATTCTCCTCTGAGCTACACCCCCCAGACCTATTTATATTTTATTTTGAAACAGGGTCTCACTAAGTTTCTGTGGCTGGCCTTGAGCCTGCAATCATCCTGTCTCAGCCTCCCTAGTACAGAGATTACAGGTGTGTATCACCACACCTAGCTAACACCTGTTCACTTTATAAATAAATAAATAGAGGGAGGAGCTGTTTTTAAGGGAGGCCTCCCTTAGTGGTGTGGTACTGAGAGGCGGAGAGCCATCTTTGGGTTTCCACATGAAGAATTACTTGAGATGTTACAAGCACTATTTTCTAATGATTATGATAGAGAAGAAGCTGTACAGTCTTGTTTATTTGTTTGTGGTGCTGGGGATGGAAACCAGGGCATTGTGCATGCTAGGTAAGTGCTCTCCCATTGAGCTACGTTCCTAGCCCTTTTTAAAATTAAAGTCCTTTTTAAAATTAAAGAGCATGGCTCATTCATACATTCATTGCAAAGCCTGCACATATTTATTATGTGATGATTCTTTCTTGATTTAATTTACACATTCAGTAGATATTTCTTGAGGACTTATGAAGATATCAAATGGAAAAATCAATTACTGATATATTCCAAACCTTAGATTTTATTCCTCCTTAGATTTTGTTTTTTTAGCCACAGTAAGACTTCTATACAAATTTAGGTTTTCAATGTAAATTTAAGAATGCTTGCATTTCATTTTATTCACCTAATTGCTTTAAGAGCATTTAAAGAAATATAAAACTTTATATTTGCAAAAAAAGATAGAAAATAAAACTTTAGATATAAAATAGTATACAAGACAGTGTGAATATGTATATATGCATGTGTAAAATCCACTCAGCTGCTGCTTAATGGATTACTTATCATTACATTCAGATCTCAGATACCTTACTCCATAGTATCAGTGCTTCTTGATCATATCTTACTTATTTTAGTAATTTTCCCCCTTTAGTTTCTAAAATGTTTGTCACCACTTCATAAATGAAGAAACCAGGGCACAAAGGGGTCAGAAGACTCGTGTAATTCTGTGACCCAACCTCCAGCTTCACAAAGTCAATGGACAAAATTTGTTAAGTGCCTCCCTACTGGGGCATGGGCTCCGGATGGCTGAATACTTGTCCTGGCCTTGAAATGGGGCTGCTAGCTGCCTCCTCTGGTTGCCTGCTGGGCGGATCTTGAGTTGCACTTGACCTCCAGTGCCTGGAGGAAGTTTTCCTGTAGGAACCGCACCCTTAGATTCGGCCCTTTCCTGTTGACCCCCTTTGACTTCGCTTCTCCTTTATGAGCTATTTTAGTCATCTGAATGTGTGGTGACAATAGGGTCTACAGTGTAATGTGGGGCACTGTAACTCTCCCTGGAATCCAAACCCTCATCTCATCTAGTACCATGTTTGGGACACAGAGTTGTCTTTTCTTTTCTTTTCTTTTTTTTTTTTTTTTTTGAGGTACTGAGGATTGAACCCAGGGGCATTCTACCTCTGAGCTACACCCTTAGCCCTATTTTATTTTGAAACAGGGTCTCATTAAATTGCTGAGACTGGCCTCAAATCTGTGATCCTCCTGTCTTAGCCTCCCAAATACTGGTATTATAGGCATGCATCATCAGATCTGGCAGTTGTCATTATTTAACAGCTTCCTGACTGGACTTTCTGCCTCAGTTTCTTTCTGCACTCCTCTAAACCTTTTTTTTTTTTTTTTTTTTTTTTTTTTTGCGGTACTGGGGATTCAACTCAGGGGCATTCTACCTCCGAGCTATACCCCCAGCCCTATTTTTTATTCTTTATTTTGAAACCGAGTCTCACTAAGTTGCAGAGTGCCTCACTAAGTAGCTGAGGCTGGCCGAGAACCTGGATCCTCCGGTCTCAGCCTCCCGAATGCTGGGATTACAAGCATGCGCCACCACACCCGGCTTCCTCTAAACCTTTTTTATGTTGTGGCCATGATCACTGTTCTGATAGGCAATTCCAACCACAGCCTAGTCACACTAACCATGCCAGTGGAACACACTTCCGAGTTCACGTACGAGCCCTTTGCACGCTGACCCCAGCCGACTCCCCAGTCTTTTCTAGACACAGTTTTCCACCTGAACTCTGCTTCTCAGTCACTCAGAGCCTCTCACATCTTTAGACAGGAAAGCTCCCAGGTTTTTTACTTCCCATCCCTTAATGACTTTTCCATTATTTGTGTGTATATGTGTGTGGTATTGGGGATCAAACCTAAGGAATTCTGCCTCTGAGCTGTATTTTTTTTTTTTTTTTAATGGCCTGGGTTTTTACCTACATACTCCACTGACAGGGCTCAATCCAGGCCAGATGTTTTGTTAAGATACGGCCATCTTGAGTTGGGATTGTAGCTCAGAGGTAAAGCATGTGCTTAGCATGCACAAGGCCCTAGGTTCAGTCCTCAGCACTACCAAAACAGAAGAAAAAAGATGGCCATCTTAGCTTTGCAATGTATACACTGGCACTTTAAAATTCTATATTAGAGAGTTGGGGTGTAGCTCAGTTGTAGAACACTTGCACAAGTCCCTGGGTTCCATTCCCAGCACTGGAAAAAAAAAAAAAGTCCTGGATCACTATGCTACATAGTTCCAAACACTTAAAATCTCATAATTCTGTTTTGAACAGGAGACAGTTCAAAACCGAGCATGGTGGTACATGCCTGTAATCCCATTACTTTGGGAGACTGAGACAGGAGAATCACATGTTTGAGGACAGCCTTAGCAACTTAGCGAGACCCTCAAAAACTTAGCAAGACCCTGTTTCAAAATAAAAAAAGAATTAAAAGAGCTGAATGTATAGCTTAGAGGAGAATGCCCCCGAGTTCAATCTCTAGTTCCAAAAAGAAGACAGCTCAAATGCTGTCTATTACCCTCTTGGGAAGAGGCATTCATTCTCTCCTTGTCTTGTGATGGACAAGTCCATTGATAATGCAACATTAAACATCTGTTAAACCCTTACTGGGTGGTAAGCATGGCACTCTATATGTATTGTCACATTTACTAACCACATCAACAACATATGATGTATCTACTATTACTACCTCCATTTAGAATAACAGAAAATAGGGGTACAGGGAGATGGCATAGCTAGTAAATGACCAAGCTAACACAGGAACCAAGCTGGATGACTCAGAACTCATGTCCTCAACACCATGTGTCACTGTCTTCCAAGAAACTATCTGTTGTAAAAATGATCATAACTGCTATAGGAGAGTTTTAATAAATGCAGCACTTTATTTATTTACATGCATGCGCATGTGTGTGTCTGTGCGCGTGCATGGTGCTGGAAATCAAACCTTGGTCCTTGTGCATGCTAAGCAGGGGCTCTACCACTGCGCCACACCCCCAACCCAATGTAAAATTTTAAACAGTGATTATTACCAACAATTTTTACTCTACGGCTCAATTTTGGTTCTCTTATTATTTCAGGAAAATTTTAAATCTACTATTGGATTAAGTAGGTACAAGTTCTGAGAAAAAAAATCAAGGTTACATAGCTTTTAGACTTACTGTCCCTTTGTTTTTCTGTAATGTGCAGTGCTTCAGAATACCCTTGACTTTTACAATCAGACATTCTATATAAAACACTTTACACAGCTGCTGTGCTATGCATGTACTTGCTGTTTCAAATTACCTGAGTTACACATGCCATTTTAATGGAAATAAAATTAGCTTAAAGATAGGAAGTGCCTTTGATTACCTCAGTGAAGCCATGGTCAATTCAATTAAAGTGTTAAAATATATTTCAGAGGAAGGAATGTTTAAGATCATAAATTAACTCAACACAGTTGTTCCTAAGCACTTACTATTTACCTGTGAATGTATACCGTGTTTGGTGCTTTGAAGATAAATGCTATTTACAAAATGTCCAGTTAATAAAAACTTGCTTCAGAAATGCTATGTTTAACATCAAAGGTCTTTAGCCTGAACTTTGAGGTTGACAGGGTTTAATTTCATTTAAGTATGGGATAGACAAGTCTTGCTGGATAAGTTTGCATATAGATAAAAGATGCAAGTACCCAAATCACCTGTTCTGACTGTGCTTATAGGTGAATTTCCACCTGTACTGCATAATATCTCCCCAAATTTTTGCCTTTTAATACACCAGTAGGGCTCGTATTTGTAACCACATATCCTTTAAATCACCTGAAACACTGAGCATGCATGGGAGTAGAGTCAGGGCTTCCACCAGGAGCCTGTCTGTCCTTTCTTGGTTATTTGAAGAGTCAAGAGAAGTAGTTAATATAGGCTTATTGTTTCAAAAAACAAGGCTGGAGACACATGCACTAGTTTAAAAAAAAAATTGTTGAACTATCTACCTCTGAAGTGCGGTGAAAAGATCTACTGCCTCATGTTTGGTTCAGAGACTGAGAGCTGCCCCTCTGTAAATTGGGCGGCAGGGAAAATCAGAAAATGAACATTAACCTTTAAATGCTTCTCCCAAGTTTAAGGGTTTTTTGTTTGTTTGTTTGTTTTTTGTTTTTGCAGTACTAGGAATTGAATCCAGGGGCATTCTACCTCCAAGCTATAACCCAGCCCTGTATTTTATTCTTTATTTTGAAACAGGGTTTCACTAAATTGCAGAAGGCCTCACTAAGTGGCTGGGGCTATGATCCTCCTGTCTCAGCCTCCCAAGTACTGGGATTACAAGCATGTGCCACCACACCTGGCTAAGTTTAAGGGTTTAAAAATTTTTTCAAAGAAACACCTAACATGAACTGCAAGCTTTGTGACTAAGGATGAAATGGAGTAGCATAAAGCTTCCTTTCTTCATGAAAGTCCACTCAAGATTCCTAGATCCCTTAAGATCAAATTTAGTAACATATCTATCTTAAAAATAATTTTGCCAATTTCTTGCTTAAAGAGAGATTATATTTGCTATTTGGGGAAAAAAACCACAAAATTTTGTCCAGCCACAAGATAATAAAACTTATTTGATGCAGTGGTACAATTTCCATAGCAAAGTACAACCTGGGATCCAAAGGAAAGGAGTACTAATACAACCAAGACCCAAACAGAGCTATTATACACATTTCATTTCCCAATGCTTGGAGCATTCTTGGACTATGTGTTATACTTATTAAATCAAGATACATTTTCAGATAAGACACTTCTTCTTGGCACATTTGGTGGTAATTCTGTGACCTGTGTTTCAATATAATTGAGAAACCAAGTTTATAATGCCAGACTTGCAAATTCCAAGGCAAAGATATAGTTTGAATTATCTGAGGAGGAAAAAAAAATCAGTTAACTTGTTCTCCTTTGTTGCTATTATAAATGGACTATCATTATTTATTTCTGCATCATTCTAGTTATAGAAGCAAAGTAGGAACCAGAAGCCCTAAAAACTCTAGTTTCACTTGACATATTGAGAAAACTAAACTCAAGTTGTTCTGAGAGGCGTGGTGTTACTGTTAACTATTGGTTTCTATAGACCTGGTCTTCATCTAAGACCGTCTCAATGCTGGGAGAATTGGGGCAGCTTAGAAAATGGAGAAACCAGTAGAATAGTGAAGGGAATTGAGGGACATGGATGGGGAGGGGGAAGGAGGTTTAAGGAAGGAAACAGTTCAAATAATGCTAAGCCCACATATGAAGGTATCAACTATCAATCTCACTAACACATATGGGGAAGGAGGAGGGGGAAGCAGGTTGGGATGTGGAGGGAGAGACACCCGAGTAATGTGGATAGTTATAAATATAACATTTTGAATCTCACTACAATGTACAATGCACCAATTAAAATATTTATGAGCCGGGCGTGGTGGCGCACGCTTGTAATCCCAGCATTCAGGAGGCTGAGACCAGAGGATCCGGGTTCGCGGCCAGCCTCAGCTACATAGTGAGGTACTCCGCGACTTAGTGAGACTCGGTTTCAAAAGAAAGAATAAAAAATAGGGCTGGGGGTATAGCTTGGGGGTAGAATGCCCCTGAGTTCAACCCCCAGTACCGCAAAAAAAATATATATATATATATTTATGAAAGTGGCTTCTAGATTTTAACTGGTTGATTAATTTCTACTGTTACAACTGTTAACTGCATTGTTCATAAGTTGCTGAGGGACTAAGTAAATTGTTGAGGCTGGCCCACAATCCTCCTGTCTCTGCCTCTCACCTATTGGGATTATAGATGTACACCACTGCGCCTGGTTCATTGCTAGTGTTTTAAAGAACATAGGTGTGTTTCTGTGCTTCAATCAGTAGATACTGTCAGATATGATTCAAGGTCATGTCACTGAATGCTAATATTGAGCACAGTTGAGTTTTGTTGTGGTAGTGGTGGTGATACTGAGGATTGAACCCAGGGGCATTCTACCACTGAGCTACATTCCCAGCCTTTTTATTTTTATTTATTTATTTATTTTTATTTTGAGACAAGGTCTCATTAAGTTTCCAGGGTGGACTTGAACTTGCAATCCTTCTGCCTCAGCCTCCCAAGTACTAGGATTACAGCTGTGCATCACTGCACCTGTCTGAACAGAGTTTAGTTTTAAATAAAAATGGGATTAAAATGCATCTTGTAACTTCTATTTAGGTAAATTCAATAATGTCTTAGTTTTAAAATTGGAAGACAGATGCAAGGGACAAATATAGGAAAATTAAGGACCACTGCGCTATTTTTAACAATTTTAAATTAAGTTGGCAGCTGTTAGCATCACAACTTAAATAACTTGGATTTGTTAAAAAATAAATCCACAACATATGGATTTCAGCAAGTTGTATATTTATTGTGTGTACTTATTAGGGAAAGGCACTTTAGTTGCAAAAATAAGAAATTCTCCAGGATATGAAAAAAGTCTTCCTTGCTAGCAGGCAGCTGGTCATGGTGTTAACAAGCTGTCTGTCTTAAGCCCACTGTACAGTGAGGCCAGCCTTCTTGCTAATAGGTTGAAGCATTCCATTAGCCTGAGTTCAAATTCTGTTATTTTTGGAATTATAAACTCAAATCTATAAGAGACATTCTGCGACTTTTGACATTCTCAGACCACTGGCATTTGGGGGGTGGCTTTAAGAACTAACTCACGAAAAAAATGAAATAGGGACCTTTGGTTAAACATGGCAGATTAAATACACACATTTAGCTCTGTCCCCTTTTAAATTTTCATTAAAATGACAGTAAGTAAATTATATATTTTTTAAAAGAGATAACCCACAAAGACAAAGAGAATGGGAAAGAAAATAACAATGGATCTGGGCATGGTGGCAATGCTTGTAATCCCGGTACTTGGGAGACTAAAACAGGAGTTTGAGGCCAGCTTCAGCAACTTAACAAGACCCTCAGCAACTTAGCGAGACCCTGTTTCAAAATTTAAAAAAAGGACTGGGGATATAGCTCAGAGGTAGAATGTCCCTGGGTTCAGCCTCCACCACCAACCACCACCAAACAAAGAAAATAGCAATGAATTTCAGAGCTGGAAACCCAAGGAGGCAAATTCTGGTCTAGAAGTCGAGAAAGCTGAAAGCAGCCTGAGTCACCGGGTAGTGCTCCTGAAAGGCTCAAGGAGGTTTATCCTTTGGCAAGGCTAGAATTGGAGGTTCTCTGGACTGGGAGACACAGGCACAGCTGGGGAGAGGCATCTGATCCCAACTAGAAGAGGCAGGTAACATGCCTCGGCTTGGGGTCCATGCATTGGACCAGGTACCAGCCTCTAGGCAGGAGATGGAAAAAGTGTCCTCCAGGGAATTTGCTTAATGAAAGTAGGGGATAAGGACTGCAAATGTAAAAAATAGTGACTTTTATAGTTTCCTAAGGAAACAATACAGTCTAGATCATATGGTCTAGAGAGAAGAGAAAACCAAAAAGCTTCTTTTCCTTGTCCCACGCTTCCAAACACAGCCTCCAATCAGTTTTTCAGAGGAAGGGGGGGGGGCAAAAAAACCAATTTTCTTCTTCCACCAAAAAGCTGTGAGGTAAAAGAACTAACTGGTGGAGGATTTAATCATTTCCTGGTATGCAGCACAAAAACAGAGGAAAATATAAAATGAAGAAAGTAAATTTTTTAAAATCCCAGAATAAGAGATGTAGTTTCAGTCATTACAACCTGAAACTAATTGTTTTTATTATCTCATTAATGTTTCATGACTTGGGGATATGTTTGTATGTCATAATACTGAACTATTTTATTGCAATATTGATGCTTTAAAGGAATTTAAAAAGCACCAAATGAATTTTCAAATGGTGACAGTCTTGGGGCTACTGTATTACTACACTGAATAGCTTCCCAATATTCACACTGAGATTATATGAATATTTTATTGTATAATAATAATTTAAAGGAGATACACTAAAGCTTTAAAGAAAGGGACATAAAAATGAAATAGTAAATTACTTAAACACAAAAAACATCTCTTATTTATCTTTATACCCCAATGTCCAGCAGAGGTTTTGTTGTTGCTGTTGTTTGTTTGTTTGTTTTGTTTTTCCTTTTTTGTGGTACTGGGAATTGAACCCAGGAGCATTCTACCTCTGAGCTATATCCCCATCCTATTTATTTATTTATTTATTCATTCATTCATTCATTCATTCATTCATTCATTTAGAAACAGCATATCAGCCGGGCATGGTGGCACACGCTTGTAATCCCAGCATTTGGGAGGCTGAGACTGGAGGATCCGGGTTCGCGGCCAGCCTCAGCTACCTAGTGAGGCACTCTGCAACTTAGTGAGACCCTGTTTCAAAATAAAGAATAAAAAATAGGGCTGGGGGTGTAGCTCAGAGGTAGAATGCCCCTAAGTTCAATCCCCAGTACCGTAAAAAAAAAAAAAAAAAAAAGAAACAGCATCTCACTAAGTTGCTGAGGCTGGCCTCAAACCTGCAATCCTCCTGTCTCAGCCTCTCCAGTACTGGAATTACAGGCATGTACCACCATGCCCAGCTCAGTACAGTTCTTTATATCCATTCATTTAGCAGATATTAATTGAGCATCTACTATGTACCCAACCCTAGGGCTATAACAGTGAACCAAACAGAAATTATTGCTTTTGTGGAGCTTATTTTCTAGGAGGGCTGGGGGTGAGAACAGGGGCCAAACAAGGGATTAAAAAACATACATTGTATATCAGATGGGAATAGGTACTATGAAGATAAGTGACTCAGGAAAGAGATGAGTGTAGGTTAGGGAGAGAGCAGGGGATGCAATTTTAAATAGGGTGGACACATAATAAGCACACTAAAATGCTTAGTTGTTGATATTTTAGTGCTGGGGATAGAACCCAGGGCCTTATGCTTTCTTGGTACATGTTCTACCACTGAGCTACACTCCCAGCCCTAAAAACATTTCTTGATAAAAACACATCTGTCCGTCTCTCTGGGAACTTTATGTAAAGCCTTTATTTAATTTAGTAATAGGATCATGCTGTTGGGCATTCAAGCATATTATGGGGTTGAAGCAAAGATAGGAACCTGAAAAGAACTAGGGCAGGGTTAATCGAACTGCACAACACCAAGATGGATACAATGATGGTATGAAGGAGAATGAGGCAGATCCTAACCTCCTGGACCTCATAATCTTATTGGTCCTTAGGAAGGCCAGGCTCTTTGCAAAGTACAAAGGATCCCCTGTAATAATAGGACATTGTTTGCTAGTTTTTAAAGCATCCTTGGCATCCTAGAACATACAAAGCCCAGGCCCTAGCTGTGAGAAATACAGAAAAGCTTATAAGTAAACTTTTGATCCTAAAAAGATCACCCTGTTCCCCATTCACCTTGGCTTGCAGCATCTAGGTACCTGGGTTTCTTTGGCATAATACTATTTCTAATAGATATGTATTTCTAATACATATCTCCCTCCAAGAAAGGGCTAGGAACCTCAAGAGTAAGCCTTTCAGCTGGGCATGGTGGTGCCCATCTATAATCCCAGAACTTGGGATGCTGAGACAGGAAAATTGCAAGTTCAAGGCCAGCCTCAGCAACTTAACAAGGTCCTGTTTCAAAATAAACAATAAAAAGGAGCCGGGTGTGGTGGCGCTCACCTGTAATCCCAGTCCTTGGGAGGCTGACAGCAGGATCACAGGTTCCCAGCCAGCCTCAGCAACTTGTGAGGCTCTCAGCAATTCAGTGAGACCCTGTTTCAAAATAAAGAATAAATATGGCTGGGGGTATAGCCCCTGAGTTCTATCCCCAGTACCATAAAAGCAAAAACAAAAACAAAATAAATATAAAAAGGGCTAAGGATATAGCATGGAAATAGAATGTCCCTGGGTTCAATCGCTAGTACCAAAACAGAACAAAAATCAATCATTTTCATGGACATTGGATTTGTGTGTGTGTGTGTGTGTGTGTGTGTGTGTGTCACTAGGCATTCTACCTCTGAGCTATACCCCTAAGGTTGATAAGAGTCTCACTACTTGCTGAGACTGTACTCGAACCTGTGATCCTCCTGTCTCAGCCTCCCAAGTACTGGGATTACAAGCGTGGGCCACCATGTCCAGCTAACATTGGACTTTCATATCCCTTCTCCTATGGAACTGGATTTGGGAAAGTAGGTCTTTTTTATTTTGATTTTCAAGACATTTAAATAAGATCAACAGATCAGAGCCCCCACCACAAGGCCAGAACCTCAGAGAGAATTCAATAAATACTACTTAACCTCTGTTAACCTCATACCTGTAGACTTTCTTTTTACATCCTGCAAGCCTATGTCATCTTTTATTTATGCATTTACTTATTCTTCAAAGGCTGGGGATTGAACCCAGGACCTTATGTGTGCTAGGCAAGTGCTCAGCCACTGAGCTACATCCCCAGCCCCAGTCTTTTACTTTTATTTTTATTTTTATCCACATCTGCAAAGTTCCTGTGGACTCCTGCAGATTATCCTAGGTTATCAGCAGACCTACCTCTCTATCCTCCCCCCTCCCATCTGTCTCACCTTGTGATAAGGATGCAGCCCCTGAAGTTAACTTCCTGGTAGAATAGTGAGACCCTGTTCTGAGAATACAGTGTTGAGAGTAAATGGTGCTTACTGGGAAGCTCCCCACACCCCTCTGTGGGTAAAGGGCCCCAGCCTACTCTGTGGGTGCACCGCCCTTGACTCTCTGGCCAGGCCTTTGTCGTGGATGAGCTGTGGGACTGCTAGTGTAAACTCAGCAGGAGGTAGAGTGTCTACTGTGAGCCTGCTTCTTTTGAAGTGTGGCAGTTGTACCATTGTCATGCAGGTTTGAGGAGTCCTTTGTGAGGCCCCAAAGAGCCCACTGATAAGACTTGAGACCCAGGTGTGAAACACTGACCCTTTGAACTGGGGAGAATCTTTTCAGATAAGCAAGTCTTGGCATATTTCTCTCACATTTTTTTTATGAGCGCTCTTAACCAGGCAGGTTAGCATTCTTGCTAAGCATGTAAATAAAGTTTTCCCAGCTCTTCTGTAATGACCACAGACACAGGACCTGGAATCCTTTCTTACAAAGATGTAAACCTCCCAATTGCCATTCTCAGTAAAAGTCTTTGGGAAAATAGCATCAATGCAGGAGACTCATTTATAGTTACTCATTAAAAGATTAATTGTGGCAGGAATAAAATACAAATGAAGTTCAATTAAAGGCTTTTTTCAATAAATGTTCTGCTTCCTGGCTTAGAAATGATCTCGATTATCTTTCAGGCCTAATGTCATGAGTTACTTCTTAGTTAAAGGCTGTTAGTGGAATGGGAAGTAGGAAAATAGAATCAATGGTAGCCCTTTTTATAACTGATATATATTATAATTGATACATATAATGTACTGGGGATTGAACTCAGAGGCATGCTCCTCCGAGCTACATGCCTCCCCAGCCCAATTTTATATTTTATTTGGAAACCAGGACTCACTATGTTGTTGAGAGCCTTGCTAAGTTGCCAGGGGTGGCTTTGAACCTGTGATCCTCCTGTCTCAGCTTCCCAAGTACTGGGATTACAAGTGTGCGCCACCACACCCGGCTTTTAACTGAGTGCCCTGGGTATTCCACATCTTCTCAGAAAATTATGCACTCAGAATTCAGTCATTCAACAAACCTTTGTCCAGTTCCCACCGTGAGAGAGCTGCTTTCGGGACACCACACCAAGCGCAGCACTCTTGTTCTGCATCCTCCAAGTATCCCTGCCCAACAGAGACCACACACGTCAAACAAACACCTAAAGGGTGAATGGAATATGGAATATGGTAGGGAAGTGACCAGGCTGGTGGAACAGTCTTTTTCATAATGAATGTCCTTTAGAACTTTATTTTGAGGTATGCTTTCAATGAAGAATTTCACTTTCCTTTTTCAACAATTCTTTGAGAGTTTCCACGTTTTATGTCAGAGTATGCCTTCCAACTTTTCCTTCATGTTAGCCCAAATGCATCTCTCGACAGTTTCCCGAAATAGAATTTTCCATTCCAGACTAAGGAGCTGCAGATGAGAACAGGAATTTTGGGTAACTGCCTTGCAACTTTCATTTGAAGTTTAATACTGTCATAACTCCAGAGAGTTATGTGGGCTTGTGTGGCTGCTCAGACTTTCAGTTCCATGCCTGAAAATCTTCTCCGCAAGCACAGGTTCTGGCAGACCAACAGGCTGCTGCTGTCTGCCCTCAGAGGGAATAAATGCAGTTGTTTCTAGGGTAGCCACAGTGATGATGATGATGATGATGATGATGATGATGATGATGATGATGAAGAAGAAGAAGAAGAAGAAGAAGAAGAAGAAGAAGAAGAAGAAGATGATGAAGATGAAGAATCATTATTATTATGGTGCTAGGGATTGAACCCAAGGGCATTCTACCTCTGAGGTATACTCCCAGCCCTATTTTATTTTTTATTTTGAAACAGGGTCTCACTAAGTTGCTGAGGCGGGGCTTGAACCTGTGATCTCCTATCTCAGCCTCCCAAGTACTAGAATTGCAGGTACGCACCACCACACCTGGCTTTATTTTTTTAATAGGTGGTTTTATTTGTTTTATTTTATTTATTTTTTATTTGTTTGGTACTGAGGATTGAATCCAGGGGCATTCTACCTCTGGGCTACACCACCTAGCCCTTTATATTACTTTCTTTAAATTTTGGAACACGATCTCCCTAAGTTGCTCAGCCTGGCCTCCAACCTGCAATCCTCTTGTCTCTGCCTCTCAAGTACTGAGAGTATAGGTGTGCACCACTGCTCTGTGCTGTGTTTCATTTTTGTAGAATGGGGATTGAACCCCAGGGCCTCTGTGTGCTAGGCAGGTATTCTACCATGAAGCCACACCCCCAGGCCTAGCAACAGCTTTTAAGACAGCCATTTTGCTTCATCTGATCCCAGCTGACCTCCTTTCCTAGGTTTTCTAGGTAAGAATTCAGAGACACACAGGATTCACAACCTTAGAGAGTCCTTGGAGAGACCTTAGAGAGCATCTACCATTTTGTGGTTGAGAAACTGAGGTCCAAAGGGGTAAAAAGTCTTTGAGCCTGTTAGTGGCAGAACCAGAAGTCTCATTTCAAGCCCTCATGTCCCCTCCACCCCAGGGTTGAAATAGGGGACCACAACCTTTAAGGACCCGAAAGCACCTCCCCCATCAGATCTCCCTTTCCTTCACGCTACTTCTTGTATCTCTAATCTATCTGGGTTTGAAGCCAGACAACTTTGAGATGTTTCCTAGGAGTTCCACTTAAAATAAATTTCTCCCCATATTTTTAACCTCTAAGGAATAAAGCTATTTTTGAAACAATCCTTTATCCATTAGAGTCTGTTGATGAATTTTACATTTCTAATTCTATATATGTTAGAGATCCAGGTATAAAACTGTTGAGCCCAGACCAATAAAGGTTCTCCTGAGCAGTGCAGCAGGGATTTACAGATTTATTACCACTTGCCTTTTTTCCCCCCCAAACAGTAGCTCGTTTGTGGGAATTACATTACACATAACATTCAGGCGCACTTGAATTTTAAGCCAAAAAAGTTCAAGGTAATGGTACAGGATATTCTAATAGGAAAGTATGTTGTGCTAAGATTATTGCCATATAATAAAGTTGATGGTGCCCTTAAGCAGTATGAACATGGAGGATCCTTTATGAAAATGCTTAGTCTAGGGCGAACATTCCACCTCTTCCCCGTTTTCCTGTTTCCTTCCTCCTCCGCCTCCTCAGAGCTGTGTTCTCGATACTTCTTATTTTCTACTGTAACCATTATAAAAGGATTATTATCTTTTCATGCGCTTCTAAAAATGCAAAATCATTGTCTCTGTTGCCATTAAAATACATTTTCACCATCATTTGTTTATACAGATAACTTTTGTTAAAACCCCAAAGTGACAAACTGAGGGATTAATTCAAATGAGATTCACATCACTGCAGTTAATAAAAAACACACAGGAAGGGGAACTTGTAAGCTTATCCAACTGTGTACCCTGGATATGTATTTACCTTGTCCTCTGGCTAATGAGAAAAAATTAATACTCTCAATACTGTGATTGAAGACAGTGATAGACTTATGTCTAGTCGATCACGTGACATTCTATAGTCATCTTCTGTTTCTCAGCATTAAATCAACACAGATGCTCTAGCTTTGTGAATGTCAGTCAACATTACTTAGGCTGTGCGGCCTGCTTGGTGCAATACAATCTTCATTGATGGTGTGATGGGAATTTGAGGTTAGTTCTTCCAGAAGGATTCTTCCTTACAGTAATATGATAATAATAGCTCTAGAAAAACTATTACATGCACTAAAACAAATCAGGAAGGAGACTGAGCAAGAGAAAAGCTTCAGAACTGGTTCAAGAAAAAAAAGGGAAAAGATTATAATAATAGAGAAGAACAAGAGCTATAATTGTAAGCAGATTGAGTCATTTGTCAGTGGTCACTTTGGGGGCAAATAGCAAGTTGAGGAATAGGGAACACCTCTTATGTCCTCTGCCAAGACAGTACTATCCCAGTGAATGAGCTGATGTGTGGTTTAAAGGTCTCCAACCCCTTCTGGGCTCTTGTCTGTAAGGGTCATGTGTTTTATTGTTTTTCTGCTTTGTCTATACAACTTAATGTGCTTAGTATTTTCAGCAAATATTCCCTGTCTCCCAAATGACACATGACCTGCCTGCTATGTGTCCATATGTTGGGACACTAATGAACATTCAGAAGTCAGGAGACAGCAGCTGCCCAGCAGCCTCCACGTTTCTACAGCCCTGCCCAGCAGGACAGCAGTTAATTTACATCCAATGGGGCGGGGCCCCTCTCAAAAGCCTCATAGAAATGGGACTTCTGCATAAGAAATGTGTTGAAATTGCAGAAACTATACATAACTAAAAGGAAGCATTGCATGCCCCCAAATGATGGGTTTAGATATTAATTAGTAGAGGAAATGGCTTCCATTTCTAAATTTCTTCATTTTATGTGTTTTTGTTTTTGTTTTTTTTAACTCCTACAAACATTTCTGAGAAGTTATAGTTTCAAAGGCTTTGTGGATTAAAATCAGTACCATAAGCCACACCAAAAGAACTGTTTCAGCCGAAATATTTAAAGAGAAGTTAACTTGCACTTGAGAAAGACATTGTAAGTTAGGTGACTCAGATTCCTCAAGTCAGTTTTCCTTGGAGAACTTTTCCTGAAAGAGTCCTGAGATTCCCTCATCAACAGTAGTACTTCATGGGCAACACTGAAGACCTCTCTAGGTTCCCATAGAATTTTGCACTAGCCGACTACCGAATGAAAACTTAAAGAAGCTCTTTGCTCTTTTCCACAAACATACAACCGTTAAAAGAGCTGATAATGAACACATACGGTATCTGGAGACGCATATTTTCTAAACTCCATAGGTCACAAGTTGTAGTTACCTATGGAGACTATATGAAATAAAATTTACGGATCCAGATTTACTGAATCAAAATCTATAGGGATATGGACAAGAGTTCTGTATGTGTATTTTAATGTGTGCGTAGTACTAGGGATTGAACCCAAGGGCATTCTACCTCCGAGCTATACTCGCAACCCTTTTTATTTTTTATTTTGAAATGGTCTCAATAGGTTATCATATTGGCCTCCAATCTATGATCCTCCTGTCTCAGCCTCCCAAGTATTGGGATTATAAGTGTGAGCCGCCATGCCTGACTGAGACTTCTGTACATTTTAAGAGGATTTCCAAGTGATTCTTACATGTCCAGTCATCTTAGCATCAATCTCTGTTTAAGCAACATTAATAAAAACAACCTAACTCCTAGCCATAATATCTAAATATATTATGGGATTTTTTTTAAGAGATGGGGTCTCGCTATGTTGCCCAGCTAATGTCAAATTCTTGGGCTCAAGCAATCCTCCTGCCTCAGCCCCCTGGCTGGGTAGCTGAGACTTTGAGCCCATGCCACTGTACCCAGATACAAGGAGAAAATTTTAATCCACTTAACAGACCTTGATGAAATATCTGTGCAACTGGGTGTGGTGGCAGACACCTGTAATTCCAGTACTTGGGAGGCTGAGATAGGATTGCGAATTGGAGGCCAGCCTCAACAACTTAGTGAGACCCCATTTCAAAATATAAAATAAAATAGGGCTTGGGGTGTAATTGAGGTAGCATACCCCAAGTTCAATCACTAGTACCACAAATAAATAAAGAAAGAAAGAAGAAAGGAAGAAAGAGAGAGGAATATTTTTTGCAGGACAAAATAATTCCACCTTTGCTGAATTATTGGCCTCCTGCCCACAACCCCCCCCCCCCCACACACACACACATCAATCCATGAAGGAGCCAACCCTTTTCAATCAGGTTGGATTCAAACCCCCAAGCTAAGAAGCAGCCAAAGGCCTCATGAGGTTCCTGAGGCTGGCCTTGAACCTGTAATCCTCCTGTCTCAGCCTCCCAAGTATTGAGATTACAGATGTGTACCACCACACCCAGCTAGAAGTGGCCATTTTTAACTCCACAGACTGAGGAGCTGCAGAGACCTGCCTGCAAGGAGGAAGAACAAGACAGAAGCAGAGAAAACAGGGCAGCGAATTGCTGTCTCGGTTTCTGAGGGATTTTCTTTTCTGAGCTGCCATCATTTTCTGATGCTCCACTGCTCCCTGAGACCCTGTCATACAAACATAGAGTGCTAACTCACACAAACTTCCCAGCATTTTTATCAAAATCTCAGTTCACTTCAACAGTAGCTCTCTAAAGTACCTGTCAGTTAGCCAGGTGTGGCGCACATCTGTAATCCCATTACTTAGAAGGCTGAGACAGGAGCATCCAGGATCAATGCCAGCCTCAGCAACTTAGACTCTTAGCAACCTAGTGAGACCCTATTTCCAAACAAAAACTAAAAGGCCTGCGGGGTGTAGCTCAGAGGTAGAATGCCCCTGGGTTCAACCTCCAGTACCATAAAAAATTAAAATAAAAAATAATGTACCTGCTGGGTACGGCTACCCTAGATCCATGTAGATTTCTGCCAACTAAATCTGCTTGTTTGGTGACAGGTACTGTATGATTCCCATTTGGAATATTCTCCTTAAAGTCACTAGCTGCAAGTAGGCAGTTTACCTGTTTTGTGGCCACCACACTTCCCTAAATGAGAAGTTTCCCTTGCTGGTCCCACGCCAGAACTCACATCCAGGAGCAGTGCCTCTGAGCAGACCCTGGCTGCTTTCAGAAACTTGCTTTCTGCTTTTAACTCCTGGCTTTATCATATTTTATGATACAGTCTTTTCCTCAGACCCTCCTTTTCTTTGTATCTCATTTCTCTCTTTTTGTACACACCACCAACAGAGTCAATATTCCAGTATCATATACTATTTATCACTTAAAACTTCTAAAATCCACATGAAGCTGGGTGTTGATGATGCACCCCTGTAATTCCAGTACTTGAGAGGCTGAGGCAGGAGGATTGCAGGGTTGAGGCCAGCCTCAGCAACTTAGTGGGACCCTTGGCAACTTAGCCGCTTAGCAAAACTCTGTTTGAAAGCAATAAGGCTGAGGTTGTAGCTTGGAGGTAGAATGCCCCTACATTCAATCCTCCGTACCACAACAGTTAATTAAGTAATAAATCAACAAATAAATAAATAAAATCCACATCGTTTTTTGGTAAGGAAGTAGGGATTTTGTTCTATTTTTTTTCCCTAGATCTCAAACTAAAACTAGATATCTTTCTCAAACCTTTTTCCTCCCAAGAATATACTTTGTTACATCATTAAATAAGCAGACCCCCCCCCACACACACACACACTTTGAATTATAGGCAGCACCAAGACAGAAAGAACACTAGGGGAATTTCTGGAGGCTGTAGGAACCTTGGGCTTGACCTAGTGCTCATCTCTTTATTAAGTGAATTAGATTGGGGTATAAAGGTATGGGAGCAAGGCAGGGGTTCCCACAGCTGAGAATTACCCCAGAGGTTGGGAATTTTCCAGTGTGAATTGATTCTGTGCATTCACCCCACAACTGTAAGACCAGGAAGAAAAACTAGCTTTAATAATTTCTCTTATATGCTTAGTGCTTTCCTTAGAATAGATACTGAAGCCAATGGCTTTCACTCATTTGGTGTGTGTGTGTGTGTTTGTGTTAGACCATCTCTTAAGGTGGTTCTGCCTGGTGACTTTAGTCTATTTGGGGGAAATTCCAGGGATTTTAGTGTGTCTTAATTTCTTTACTACCCAGCACTGCAAAGAATCTACTCCTTGTGTAAAATGAGTGTGAGCAAAGTCTGTACATGCTTATCCCAGGTGGGGGTAGCACAGCCCAGGACTTTACTAGGTAAGTAACAGGTGTGAAGGGTTGTCAAAGGCGCTTCTCTTTGACAGCTGAATTGAGCCATAAAACTTTGGAATAATTTATGCAAGTCTGCAGAAGTCCAGATATAGATTGCTTAAAGTTGATTTTTATTGTGTCTCTTATCTTTGACCTAGGTGAAAGTATTCAGATTGCTCCATAAGTCAAAATTAATTTAGTATGGATTATCCATGGATTTAACATCTTCTGCTTGCTTTTAAGTAGAATCAGGGTTTATTATAATCATATGTTTCCATTTATATTTTAAAATGTTATAAGATGGCCCAGACTGGGGTTAAGAAACCTTTAAAACATCTTTAATTTCAATGTAACTGTAAATTTGCATACTCTTCTTATAAACTGGATTTTTTTCCTCCTCGAAAGAAGAAATGTGTGGTTTGCTACACTCATTGCTCTTCTTAGCCTGTTTTGCATTAGGAGGTTATGGAAACCTAACACTGAAAGCTTCATAAAGAAAAACCTGACAGGGAAGGAAAGAAATAGAGAAAAGAGACATCTGAGACTCAGCTCTTTCTCCCCATCTGCCCTAAAAATACATTCCAGTGTAGAATGTTGGTCCTTGGTAGTTGGAAGTACGAGGGAAAAGCAAATGATTTTAAAAATCATATCTATAAAGTACCTGGCTCAGTAGACCCTATATTTCCCCATTTAAGAACTATCTAAGCCAGGCGTGGTGGCGCACTCTTGTAATCCCAGCATTCAGGAGGCTGAGACAGGAGGATCCGGGTTCTTGGTCAGCCTCAGCTACCTAGTGAGGCCCTCCACAACTTAGTGAGACCCTGTTTCAAAATAAAGAATAAAAAATAGGCCTGGGGGTATACCTCAGAGGTAGAATGTCTCTGAGTTCAATCCCTAGTACCAAAAAAAAAAAAAAAAAAAAAAAAAGAACTATCTAAAACATGAAGCCATCTTTCACTTTTATTGGTGCATTGTAGTCTCATATCACAATGTAGTGCAGAATGATAGTGACATACATGCACACAGCACTTGGTGAGCTTCCTCCAGGCTCCTTCCTCACTCCCTCCCATCCCCCACACATGATATTGAGATTGGATAAAGCCTTCTTTTAAAAAAAGAAAGAGAAAACAATAAATATCCATTCACTCCCACGTCATTCTTTATATAAACTGTTGGTTCTTCCCTGCTTCAAACAAAAAAACGCCACCAGGAATTTACCTAAGGAGGGCAAGCTGTCACAGTGGTTGGCAGGCCTGCAGGGTTAGCCTGGCAGGGGCCTCAGCCTGCTTTCTCCTAACTGGTCCTAGCAATGTGTTGGTGATAACAGCACATGTTTTCCTCAACATGCACAGAAAGTTTGCAGTTCAGGTAATATAATAGTGGTCATCTTGAATTTTTCCCCTATAATTGCATTATATATTAAATTTGAGCTGGGCATGATTGTGCACGCCTATAATTCCACTACTTGGGAGGCTGAGACAGGAGGATTGCAGGTTCAGAGCCAGTCTTAGCAAGTTAGTGAGGCCTTCAGGAACCTAGGGAGACACTATCGCAAATAAAAAATAAAAGCAGGGCTAGGACTGTAGCTTGAAGGTAGAATGTCCCTGAGTTCAATCCTCAGCACCACAAAAAAATTATTTTATTTATTTATTTATTTATTTATTTATTTATTTATTTATTTATTTATTTATTATGATGCACCAGCATCATAATGCCTAGGTGTTCCTATCCTAGGCTTTCAAAGATCCCAAATATTTATATATGTGATCATCATATTTATTCTCCTAAAGAACACTCATAATTAAGCATGGGAAAATGAATAACAAGCATTTTTCTGGAGTAGATTTTAATTTGCTTGACTGTATTTAAGGGGAAAACAAAAGGCATTCATGGAAGGCACTCTTAGGAATCAGTCGCAAGTGAAGGAGAGTCATTTTCAAGGTTTTTGGAAAGGCAGGAAGATGCTCCCAAGTACTGCTCATGTAGGAATTTGACCACCTCTTCTAGTTTTTTGTTTTTTTTTGTTTTGTTTTGTTTTGTTTTTGCGGTACTGGGGATTGAACTCAGGGGCATTCTACCTCCGAGCTACACCCCCAGCCCTATTTTTTATTCTTTATTTTGAAACCGAGTCTCACTAAGTTGCGGAATGCCTCACTAGGTAGCTGAAGCTGGCCGCGAACCTGGATCCTCCGGTCTCAGCCTCCCGAATGCTGGGATTACAAGCGTGCGCCACCACGCCCGGCTATCCTTTTCTAGTTTTTGAGTGGCAGCTCCATCCAAAGAGGTTGTTGACCATGTCCTTCAGATTCTTTCAAAAAATTTATGACTCCAAATTCTGAAGATGTGATTTGTCATAAAACTATTTTCTAAATACTCTGTCTTCACCAAATTGCTCCCATACCCCATACATACTTTCCCAAAAAGCAGAAAGCTGGAAGTAGCTTGGTGGTAGAGCGCTTGCCTAGCATGCACCAGGCCTTGGGTTCAATACTCAGCAACAAACATACACACACACACACACAAAAGTAGATAGAAGCATTTTAGAGATTCCTAGAATCACTGGGTGTGGTGGCACATACCTGTAATCCTAATACTTGGGGGGCTGAGGCAGGAGAATTGCAGGTTCAAGGCCAGCCCCAGCAACTTAGTGAGACCTTCAATACCTTAATGAGACTGTGTTTCAAAATAAAAAATAAAATAGAGCTGGATGTCTAGCATAGAAGTAGAATGCCCCTGGGTTCAATCTGTAGGAGAAAAGAAAGAGAAAGAAGAGGAGGAGGAGGAAGAGGAGGAGGAGGAGAAGGAGAGGAAGGGGAAGAAGGACACCCCTGGATTCAATCCCCAGTACAAAAGAGAGAGAGAGTTTTAGAATCTTGTTGGAGCTTATTGAAAGGGAAATTAAAAAACGTCAGCAATGGCTGATCCATGGAAACATCATCTCATCTATTATGTAGGCCACAGTGTGTCAATGATCTTAAACTGGAGCTAGAATTTGTGTTAAGTAAAAATGTTTGGTCAGAAGGAAGGAGATCGTTTCTGCAAGTCCATGTGATAGTCTCCCATTATTTGAGCTCATCTCCAATAAATATTTGTTAGGGAACATATTGGTCAAATTGATCAGAGGGCTGCCAGACAAATTATTAATTCTATTGCCTCCCTTCCACCTTATTTTCATTTGTTGCAGCTGAACTGAAGGATTTTAGTTAAAAAAAAAAAAGTATTATAGTCCTGTAATCAATTTTGCCTGATATATTTATTAATGGCTGCATTACTTCAGTGTCTTTTGCCTTTGGGATGTCATATGAAGTGCATTCAATAGAATGGGTTGCACACAGATTATAAGATGAAGTGTCCTCATAGCCTGCCCCTTGTTCCTTGATCAGCCTTTGAGTTGAAGAGGTGAGGGCTGAGCTGCTGAATGCATCCAAGAGCAATATCCTCACTTGAGTAAGAGCTTAGTACGCACTGATACTGGTCATGACTAATAGACAACTGTTTATACCAAAATCTTATATACAAGCCAGTTTTGTTGTACTGGGACAATAAAATGATTTTCTATCTGTATAAATTAGAATAGTACAACGAGCTACTTCAGAAAGGGTGTCATTTGTCTGAGGATCTCCTGGGTTGATGGAGAGGGGAGTAGGGGAGTAGGGGTTTGCTTCTTGTAACTGTATAAATCTTTGGTTCTACAGGCCAGAAAATACGCATCACTGAGTGGTCCTCAGTGAGATTGGCAATCATTGCTTTCTCTTTCTCTCTCTCTCTCTCTCTCTCTCTCTCTCTCTCTCTCTCTCTCTCTCTCTCTCTTTCTCTCTCTCTCTCTCTCTTTCATACTAGGGATTGAACCAAGGGGTATTCTACCTCCAAGCTACACCCCCAGCACCCCCCTCTTTTAAATTTTGAAACAGGGTGTTGCTAAGTTGCTGAGGCTGGCCTGTGATCCTCCTGTCTCAACTTCCCAAGTACTGGAATTAAAGGCATGCGCCACAGAATGTAGCTAGGACTGGGGATGTAGCTCAGTGTACAGTGAGTGCCAGCATGGGTAAGGCCCAGGTTCAGCGCGCGCGCACACACACACACACACACACACACACACACACACACACCTTGTTTTCTTCCTTTTCTGCACCAGCCACTTCCACCTGTAGCCTGAGGATTGCATTTAGCCCTTCTAATTTCACTATTTCACATGCTCTAAGGCTGGTGTTATAGATCTCCTGTCACTTTACATTTTTGTGTGTGTCTTGAAAATTATCTTTCAGTGTGGTCTGCATGTTATTAATAGCCTGGCATGTCATAAAGATTTGGATGTGAAGCAGAGTGAATGGATGTTGGGTGTTGGGCTAGATTGTTTTGCACGTATAACATGCTACTTCAGTGTGTGGTACTCATGCAACTGACTGGAGAAGTGGTCACTCCTGTAGTTCTGGCTTCTGAACCTTACTGAAGTTAACCTGTTAACCAGTCTCTTCCATCAGGTCATCTTTATTTATACTCAGCACTGTGAAATAACAGAGAGGGACAGATAATGCTCTCAAGAAGTATCTGAAATGGGCGTGGTGGCGCACACCTGTAATCCCAGTACTTGGGAGGCTGAGACAGGAGGATCACAGGTTCGAGGCCAGTCTCAGCAACTTAGCAAGACCCTTAGCAACCTAGTGAGATCCTATTTCAAAATAAATAAATAATAAAAAGAGCTAAGGGAAGAATTCCCCTGTGTTCAATCACCAGTAACATCCCCCAAAATGAAGCATCCAGTTTAGATGGAGATAAGATGAATGTACCCCAAATAATGCATTGACAACTCAAGGGAGGCTAGCCTGTTTGCTGTGGTCTGTGTTAATCCAGCAATTCCACATGACTGTTTTTACTGAGAATAGCTCGACACTGAACTGTGTTTGAGATGAGATTTGCAGAGGGAGAATGGGAACAAGTGGGAATGCTCTCTGAAGGTACTCAAACAACAGAAGGCCTATTTCTCAAAAATGTATCTCTTCCATTAATATTAACCAAAACAATGGCTTTAGTCTATCCTTCCTGTAAGATGTAGATGCTGAGGGGAAGGCTGAGCCTATGGGTTATCCACAGGTATGTACATGAAGGAAGAGAATCTGATCACTCCAGTTAATAGAATTTCAGATTAAAGAAAGGAAAAACAGAGCATGGTGGCGCACGCTTGTAATCCCAGCATTCGGGAGGCTGAGATCGGAGGATCCGGCTTCGAGGCCAGCCTCAGCTACCTAGTGAGGCACTCCGCAACTTAGTGAGACTCGGTTTCAAAATAAAGAATAAAAATTAGGGCTGGGGGTATAGCTCGGAGGTAGAATACCCCTGAGTTCAATCTCCAGTACCGCAAAAAAAAAAAAAAAAAGAAAAAAGAAAAAAGAAAAAGAAAAACAATAATTTTGATGAAGGGACTGGCCAGAATAAAATGGTGACGTTGGGACTAAGAGAGAACCCCGGAGTGGGGGAACACAGCACAGGAGGCCTTGGTCTAATGTGGCTTCAGGAAACATTTCCTAGGCCCATCCTGAGTTAAGTCTTGAAGTAGGAGTTAGCCAAGCTAATAAGCATGAGTAACTAAATGCTCTCAAGTAGAAAAAATGGCAGGATTAGGCAAAGGGTCATGAAATAGCACAATATGGTTGCAAACTACCAGTTCTAGAGCCAAAAGTTAGATATGACAAATGATGAGGTAGAACTGGAGGGTTCAGTAGAAGCTGGGCAGGTATGGTGACACATACCTGTAATCCCAGCTACCTGGGGGGGTGAGACAGGAAAATCACAAGTTTGAAGCCTGTGCAACTTAGGGAGACCCTGTCTCAAAATAAAAAATAAAATATAAAAGGGCTGAGGGTATAACTCAGTGGTAAAGTACCCCTGGGTTAAAATCCTGGTACTGGGCCTGGGGGTGGGGAAGAGAGGCTAGAAAAGTAGGGGCTTCTATGCAGAGAACCTTAATTTGATCCCATGGAGGTGCTAGAAAAACTTAGAAGAAGAGATTGTAAAGTAAGAGAATGAGGCAGTCAGATTTGTGGTGTCAAATGAAGAATAAATGGAGGAAATGAGTTAGGCTTTTGTAATGTTCCCAGGGTGGAGAATGGGGCAGGCAGTCTTGGGAGGAGGGATTTAGAGTCAATAGACAATAGAGCTTTCTTTTCTCTCTCTCTCTCTCTTTTTTTTTTTTTTTTTTTTTTGTCGTATTGGGGGTTGAACCCAGGGGCATTCTGCCTCCAAGCTACACCCAGTCCTGTTTTTTATTCTTTACTTTGAAATAGGGTCTCACTAAGTTGCAGAGGGCCTCACTAAGTAACTGAGACTGACAAGGAACCTGCAATCCTCCTGTCTCAGCCTCTCAAGTACTGGGATTATAAGCATGCGCCACCGCACCCAAGTTTTTTTGTTTTTTCTTTCTATTTTGAGATGGATCTCCATGCATTGTTCAGGCTGGCTGGCCTTGAACTCCTGGGTTCGAGGATCCTCCTGCCTCAGCCTCCTGAGGAGCTAGACCTACAGACAATTTAACTTGGCAAGTAAGTGAATGAGCACAGGCAAGGAGAAGGGTATCCAGAGCAAAGGGGCATCTGTGATATCAGGTTTCCTTCTTCTCCAGAGTGTTGGTAGTACCATAAACAGACAAGAATAGAAGACAAGGACAGCATAGGTTTGGAGGTAGATGGAGTATATAATTTAGAGATTAAAGCTTCATAAAGAGATTTCAAGTTAGCCAATTAATTTGAGTTCATGTCAGATCTTATAAGCCAAAAAGAACAAAAGACCTAAACAATAGATTTGATAAGATTCCTTTAAGTATTAAAAATGGAACATTGAACCTCAAGTTAGTTGAGTCACTTTCTCTTTCCCCTTAGTTTTTTGGTGCTGGGGATGGAACCCAGGGCCTTATGAATGTCAAGAGCCCTACCACTGACCTGCACCCCTAACCCTCACTTTAAAAAAAAAAAAAGAAATTCAAATTAAAGAATAACAGAATCAACAAGTTGGTAATTAAGTTATAAATAAGAATATTCAGTATGAGTCCACGGAGGTTCAGATATGAGCAAGACAGTCTTCCACTACACAGCAGGCGTTTAGTGAGCACCTGCTCCGTACCAAGCCAAGGATCCAGGGATCAAAGCCAGGATATCTAACCCGTAGGAAATATCACTAAACAAAACAGACAAGATCCCTGCCCTTAGCCGCTCCATACTTTAATACAAATTCAATGTCAAAGAGATTAAAGCTCCAAACATAAGGGAGAAAGGAAATAGGAAATGTTAAAAGAAACTAGGATCCAAAGAGAGTTATTTATCTGCAACTATGTGTGATTCAAGACCAGTAGAACAATTCTGGGCCCCAGCACAATCTAATTAAAGCTTGTAAACCAGTCTCCACTACAAAATCACCTCCTTTAAATCCCCACAGTTGCAGAAAGGGTCTTGAAATCTCAGATAAGATAATGAAATGTTATGAGAAGCTCTGCTGACCTTTTCCTTTTTGGCAGGAGACTTCTGGCTGCTTGAAATACTTCCTTGCTGACACCTCTCTGGAAGCACCTTGGTTAGTTACAGCAAACAGTAACTGTTAAAAACTGGTGGGCCCAGGTTTCCACCCTGTGGGAGAACCAACCATCTTAGCTGGTGGAAGTTTAAATAGCAAAATCGTTTTGGGCATATACTTCATGAAATAAAGCTGTAAACATTCTATGATTTTAAAATTTGAAGTGGAGCAATATCTATCATTTAGAAGTTTTGTATTCAACACTAACTGCTAGATTGTAGATTCCCACTTCCAACACCATTTTGATCTCTGCAGTAAGAGTTAGTTTGATCATTCTTCTGCATAGATTATATTCCAATTTTAGAATCATGTTCTTATTTCTTTCATGATGATAGATCCTGAACTCTTTAACCCTGGAGTATGTAAATACTGCATTTTATTTTATTCTATTTTGTGGTCCTGAGGATTGAACCCAGGGGCACTCTACCACTGAGCGACACCCCCAGGCCTATTTTATTTTTTATCTATTTTTTTTTTTTTGTGGCACTGAGGATAGAACCCAGGGGCATTCTACCTCTAAGCCATACCCCCAGCCCTTTTTATTTTTTATTTTGAAATGGAGTCTCACTAAGTTGCTGAGGCTGACCTTGAACCTGCAATCCTCCTGTCCCTGCCTCCTAAATACTGGGATTACAACCTGTATCATCATACCTAGTTAATAAATACTATGTTTTAAAAGTGAGTGTCAATAGGAAGGTAGAGTTTGAGTTTAGGAATGTAAATTCTTCAGGTAACCTTGAGTTTGTCTCCCATGGACATGGAAACTATTGGCAGTTCCAAATTAAGCTAAGCTGTTAGCTGTCTTTCAAGGAAGTCATGGGAATGCTGACTCATTTAGGTATGGCAGAGCTCCATCTGCCACTTCCCATCTCCTCACTCCCACCATATACTCTGGGTAGCCACAACCCCACTTCCTTTACCCCCCAGTAATTAGTCCCTCAGACACACTGTCTTGTCTTCTCTGTCCTTGGCTGCTAAGGCAGCTTCTGAGCTCTTCCACCTGGTTCCCTGGTTCTGTTCTCTCCACCCTCCCTCTAATTAAGCTATGTGTATTATCATGCAACTCTTCTCTGCTTAAGCTTGTGTGGCTCCCTACTAACCCTGGAATAACTTGGTGTCCTTATGATGGCCGATGCAGCCTTTCACAGCCTGGGCCTACACATCTTTGGGCACAGTCTCTAGCCCCTCCCTCCTAGGCTCCAGCTCTTTGGGCCCTCAAGCTTTGATTGGCTCACCCTGACACAGGATGTATTCCTTGCCCCAGCTCCACTCCACTAATGATCCTGATCAACTATTTGTAATCCTTGAAGACACAACTCAAATGCCCTCTCTCCCACTGCCTTCCCCTTCCTTGATTCTCACTCTCTTATTTATTTATTAGGTACAGGGGATTGAACCCAAGAATACTTTATCACTATGTTACGTCCCAAGCACTTTTTTTAATCTTTTATTTTCGGACAGAGTCTCACCAAGTTACTGCATGCTGTCCTTGTGCTTTCCATCCTCCTGCCTGAGCCTCTGGAGTAGCTGGGATCACAGGAGACTGCCATCATACTGGCTATAAATATGATTTGTCTGTATGTGGGATAAGGGGATTGAACCCAGGGGGCATTCTACCTCCAAACTACACCCCCAGCGCTCCCCCCACCCTTTTTGTTTTGTTTTGAAATGGGCTCTTGCTAGGTTGCTGAGAGTTGCTGAGGTTGATCTCAAACCTGTAATCCTCCTGTCTCCGCCTCCCAAATTCTCAGATTACAGGAGTATGCCACCATACTTGGTTCTAGAAATATAATTTTAAATGATAGTTTCCTATAATCTTCCCTCCTTTTGAGGGAGGGAAGATTAACATATTACTATATTAATTCTCTAAGCAATTTCGTGGGTTTTTTTTTTTTTTTTTTTTTTTTTTTGAGGTATTGGGGATTGAACCCAGGGGCATTCTACTTCTGAGCTACACTCCCAGCCCTATTTTTTATTATTTGTTTTTTAAACAGGGTCTCACTAAATTGCAGAGGGTCTCACTAAGTAGCTGAGGCTGGCTGGGAGCCTGTAATCCTCCTGTCTCAGCTTCCCAAGTACAGGGATTACAAGTGTACGCCACCGTGCGTGGCTTTGAACACTGGTTTAATTGTCCATGAAAAGTAACAAACATTTCCTGGGGCAAAGGAAGGGGGACTTGGGAGTAAGGGGTGGGACCTTACTAGCACTCCCTACCCTGAATGAGAGTGCAGAGAATAGACCCGATCCTGTGTTCTCTCCTCCCCACCCCCCAACTCCAGCTGCGGTCTTGTCAAAGCTGTGAACACCCATCTGGAATTGGTGTCATGCCCAGCTCTGGAGTTTTTAGATGCTCAGAAACTATTAAAACTGGTGGGGCTTCTGGGAGCATGTGGAGAAGAAAGGGGATGGGGTAGAGTGGGAAGGGTCTGGGAGGAAGCTAGCCCAGGGCTTCAGTGAAACCACATCATTTTCATCCATCTCTATAGGGAAAAACCTATTTTATTTCAAAATGAACTGTGTTCCCTCCAAAGTTCTAAACACTGACCTAACCCAAATTCCAGCCTGTTTAGAGATATAAGGGCAACAACATCAAAAACTAACACCTTAAGGAAGTGATTTATCCCAGTGTCAGACCTAGTAATTGGCAGAATAGGCATTTAGTCTCCTAACTCCAAACCCAGAGCATCAGGAGGGTAAGGGAATATTTACTTCACTCCACAAAGGAGAGGGCACAGATAGCTGGGAGGATTTAAGTAGTAATTCTAAAGGGGATTGGGTGTAGAAAATGCTAAAGAACCAGTGCTCTCTAATCACATTGCCCTTAATATAATCAAAGGGGAAAGAAAGTAATTGGAGACCTAGGGAAACTGCAACCTATTATAAAGCTCCATTAGCCTGTTAACTCTAGGAAGAGTGGGGCGTCTGCCTTGGGGCCTTTCCCTGGGGATCCTAGGGACTCAGCTAATGGTAACTAGAATTTGCAAATGTTCATTGACTCACAAGGGTAAACTGTCCAATCTGAAATACAACAGAACTGTTTGCCATTGACCAGAAAGTAAGAAATGTTGCATAAACTTGCAGTGATAAAAATTTTGGAGACAAACATGAAGAATTATTAGTGATTCTTCTGGATATCAGTCCCTTTAGGATACCTAAGAATTGCTATCATTCTACAAATTGCATGATTTGGGGATTCTTTTAGTTACCTGTCTGTTGTCACAACAACCAAACTGCTGTTGCAAAGGATCCTCTCAGTAAAGACCAAAACTGATACTGTACTTGATATTGCATTTGCCAACTGCCCCGCAAACACAGGTGAGTGAGATGTCATGATGAATGTTAGAGCCCTTGATCTCCCTTTTCCATTAAGAAACTAAAAGACATCTAATCAACTAAACATATCCTTCATAGATGGCTGGGATTTGGTTATCAACCCTTTCTTTGTATGGGTATGTATGTGGTGGGGGTGCTGGAGATAGAACCCTAGAACTCAGGGCCTTGTGCATGTTAGGTAAGTGATCTACCATTGAGCTACCGCCCCAGCCACAGTTATCAATCCTTTCACATGTCTGAGACCAAGCACAACACTTAGCAATAAAGCTAAAAAAGGAGGTCTGTTTTACAAATGAAAACTACAGAGGCCAGGTGTGGGAAAGACTTCAAGTTCATGAGGTACAAGAACCAAAGAATAGCACCAACAGTTTACATTGTGTACTTTATCTCTTCCTACCAGACCCAATATAGCTGGCTGGCATTTGACAAACAAAAGATTGCCTCTTTCTTTCTCTGCCCTTGGCATATTTCTGTTTTTCTCTGTAGTCTCCGCCATTAGGACATTGTAGCTCAGCCTGACTTTCCATTAGAAGCAGAGTTACTTGTATGGGTATGACATACCCATGAGGGCCTGAGCATCATCCATTCACTCATGTTTATTGTGTTTGTCTGCTATTTGCCAGGCATGATGCCAGGTGCAAACCCCCAAACACCCCCAACTTCCAAAGTAGAAGACAACAACCCAATGAAGTGCTATGCAGATGAGTATTGCAAATGGAGGGTGGGTGGTATTTTGGGTAAGGGGATTGGAAAAGGCCTCTCTGTGGAGTGTACTATAGATCCTAGATCAGCCTGGAAGAAACCAAACCCTGAGAATTTGGGGGTTTCCTTTTTCAGCCTCTTCTGGTGGGATTTGCAAGTAATAAATATTCTACCTGGCTGAAACAAAAGGAGGCTGGTGGGGGTCCTTGCTCCCCATTCTGCATAAACTCTTGACAATAGCAAAGCCTTTCAGGTCAGACTAAAGACTGTTTTCATTCAGATTGAAAGTTAGTTTGGTAGTATTGAGATGTACTCAGGGGCATTCTACCTTCAAGATATACCCCCAGCTCTATTTTATTATTTTATTTCGAAACAAGATCTCCCTAAGTTGATAAGGCTGGCCACAAACCTGTGTTCCTCCTGTCTCAGCCTAAAAAGGAAGCGTTTTAATTGTCTCTAAACTGCTTCATCAATAAAAACATAACAGACAAACGAAGCTGACAGGGCCTGCTGAAAATATAGCCAATACTATTTACAAGTAACTGCCTTAGAGGAAAAACATTCATAGTGCCTGACGTTTATACTGGTAAGAGTTGCTGTGATTTGTATTTGGGGGTATTTTGTGGATTCAACTAATGTGAAGCTCTCGTGTAAAAGCAATTCCCCCAAAGGGTCAGCCTGGCTGGATTCATTCACCTGCTGATACTCCCTGTATCGGAATGAAATGCTAGTTTATTTAGGGCTTGATTTAAATCAATAATTGATTGCACATTTGTCCTACAGGTACTGTTAGCTCATATCTTCCCTGAGGAAGCCCAAACAGAATGAAGTAGGACAAAGTAAATCTAACCCAGGTATTCATGGTTAATTTCACAGATCCACAGGGCAAAGTGGTAACCTTTGAAGTCTTCCCACAAATCCCCATACCCTAAGGCCAGAGTTCTGTGTGTTAGAACTTTTGGGGAGTGGTCTTGAAAACTGGAATCCATTTGGCTGATAGAAAGTGTATTTGAATTACAAATCATATCTGAATCAGTGCTTCAAACTAGTTTAACAGCAAAGCCACAGTGGTTTTTTTTTGTTTGTTTTTGTTTTTTTTTTTTTTTTTTCAGTACTGGGGATTGAACTCAGGGGCATTCTACCTCCAAGCTATACCCCCAACCTTATTTTTTATTCTTTATTTTGAAACCGGGTCTTACTAAGTTGCGGAGTGCCTCACTAGGTAGCTGAGGCTGGCCGCGAACGCGGATCCTCTGGTCTCAGCCTCCCAAATGCTGGGATTACAAGCATGCAACACCACGCCCAGCTTTTTTTTTTTTTTTTTAAACAGGGTCTTGCAGAGTTGTTGAGGGCCTCTCTAAGTT